>JAVCKT010027219.1:0-60218 GCA_032273925.1 Rhynchotus rufescens | reverse complement strand
ATCCATTAAGTATCCTAACTACTGTTCCTGTGTGTGCTGGAATTCTGTGTCAGAAAACAGAGATCTCCTTGTCTTAGAAATGCAGCTCCAATGCAGAATGCAGTATAGATTAAATGACATGTAATCTGTAAGAAATTTAAGGATGCTAATTAACATAAAAATTATTGCATTAACTTTTATCCATCATATCTGTAGACATTTTTCATTTGTTTTATAGTACTTTTCTTATATTACTAAAGAATATAGGCCTGAACTTGTTTTTATTACTTTTCTATTCAAGCAGACAAATCTATTACTCATAAAGTCTGAAAAACTGAGATGAGAACTTACTCCCCTCTGAGCTCCATGAACATCATTATAAAGGGCATCATATTTTTTAATATATATATAACCTTTTCTGTATGCAGTACAACTTTTTCCACTTCACATAGTGCCTCCACACTTTTATTAAAGCAGAACTCTAGGGGAATATTTGAGAAATGCAGAAGTTGCATCTAAGGAGAGACTGCAGTATTGTGCCCTTGTAAGGAGCACAGGAGCTTGGAAGGAACTCTGCAAAGCGGCAGGAATAAAAGCCCTGGGATCTCTGTCCTGCTTCCAGCAGCAGCAGCCCTGCAAGAGAGTTTGGTTTCTGTTCCTTGCCCTGCAGCTGCATGAACCTTTCATCCATCTGAGCAGGGTTCTGCAGCCTCAGTGGGAGGAATGAAGATGAGGAGGTGGGGGCTGAACCCAAGCAGGCTGAAGAATGCAGTTCTGAGGCAGGCTGTAACCCTTTGTGGGCTCACAGGAGAAGAGGAGAATCCTCCCACCCTCCCAATGCCCTCTGCAAGGGAGTTATTCTCTGGGGAAAGAGCATGAGCCCTGGGTCCCCATGGGGGCAGCCATCTGAAAGCCTCACATCCCTCAGCCTTGGAGTTGAGATGGAGCAAGTCACACACATGGCTGCTAATGCCACAATGGATTCAGACCTACTGTTGAAATGGTAGGTTCAAAATAGACTTTAGGACTGAATCATGCTGGAAAACTGATGTTCAAAGTGACACTCTCAGATCCAGGTGCAATTTATCTTGCCTAATGTCACTTGCCTACAATCACTTAACTGAAATCCATCTTAACTTGTGCTTCCTGGGTTTTGAAAACAGTCTTTTCTCTGACTTAAAGCTTATTTAATGAGCAGTCCCTTGTAGCTTTTCTCTCCAATCATTTTTCCTTCCTTTTAATAAATAGCCTCATTTTCTTTTCAGACACTTTATAAAGTTTTCATATTTTTTTAAATTCTGTTTTACAGTACGGAGTTGGCATTCAGCAACCCTGAGTATATAAACAGGCAACTTGCTATTATTTATTTCCAAAAGTGATGAAATTTAAATTCCTTATCATCACCTTTCTAAAGCTTCTTTATAGCACATTCATAGTTTCAGAAGATAATCCTGTTTTTTCCCATTTTACTGTAGTTTATATTTCTTTTACCTGCAGTTACAGTCAACAAAAAGTGAAATACTCTCTTCAAACTGCAGAATCAAAGAGAATTAAGTCCCTAGAAGACATGTATCTTTAAAAAGAAAGAAAGAAAAAAAAAAGAAAATGATAAATAACTCTTCTATCTTTCATTTGCTTGGGGAGAACGTCTACTGCACACCCACGCACTCTTGGAGCCTCTGCATGGGTGCCAGGCAATCTGCAATGGGATTGCCCTGTTTGGCATTAGGGGATAGATGGAATTAGACTGACTCCCTTGTAGGAATAACTTAAGTGGCATCAAAGATAAAAATATGGCCATAAAGGAAGTGTAGTTCCTCTGGATGGAATTTTCACTTGATTTCTCTCTACGTATGTAACAGAGGTTAAAGTCTTTACAGGGTAAACACAGAATGATGTGCAGGAAGAGCCTCCGAGGCTGCCTTACTGCCTGGCACTACCTGCCTCACCCTTTCCAGAAAGTTGTTTTTTAGCAATTCCCTGCAATTTGGGGCAATATCTGAATGAGGAAAGCAATCTGTAATCCCAGTTGTATTGTGTTTTTATACTACTTTGGTATAAGAAAACAGATTTGGGTTTGTCAACATACAAAATGTTTGAAAATACGTTTCTCCTTCCGCATTGCCTTCCTGTGCCCCCATTTCCTCTCCCCAGTATCAAGTGAATGGAAAAGTGGAAGGAATTGCAGTCAGAATAGCCTGATGATGCTTTTTTTCATAATAGCTCATACATTTGTTAAAAATTTAATGTGAAATTGTGCAGTTTTGGGGGGTGTAAGTGCCCCAGGGCCAGAATCTGAAGGTATCTGAGGAAAGATAGCAGGTTTCTAGCAGGTTTCCATATATCTGACTATAAAGCAGCTGTAGTGGCTGGTGCCTTGTTCTTGAGCCAATCTTGGCTCTTGTGCATGTGTGTTTCTCCTCAAGGACCTCTCTCTGCCTGGGGAACCCTAGACCTAAGATGCCGCTGTCATCAGCTGTGTCATCTGCTGGCAGAAGTACCTCCAACTGTTAGTCCCCAGGCCCCAGCGTATTAATACAACTTTCATTACAACAACTGTCATTAATAAAACTTCTTCAGAAATTCTGGAAGTCCTGTTTTTCTGATTGTTAAAATTCCTCCATGCATTTAGACAGATATTTTTAAGTGCACCAGCATGTTTGGTGAGTGGGCAACATCTTTGTCAATGATAAGCAGCAAACCTTCTCTTGTGAGTGGGTGCGTTCCTCAGTGTCACAGGCTTAAGTTATAATTTAAGAAAAAATCCTTTATTTACGATCTAAGCAGGTTAGAAGCCTAGATTGACCAACAGCTTAAACTAAGTTAAAGGATATAGATTAATCCATGCTGTGGACTCCATGTTATCTCCTTTGCATTCAAAAAGACACCATATTTCAGAGTACTCAGTGTTTTCAGATACTGCTGGAAAAAGTCTTTAAATTTTTAATCAGTATAGGAAACCACCCTTGTTCAGGAAAGATAATTAAGTAAAAGCTTTATTCTAATTATGTAGTGAGAAGTAAGCATATAATACAATATAATAAAATTAAACAGGTGCTAAAATTTTTGCATGAGTCATGGGACATCTTGATGTAAAGTATTTCTAATTCAGTTATCTCTCAAGTATTAATAGCTTCTGAAAGATAATCTGTCTGAGGACTTAATGAACACTGACCTACAATTTACAGGGTGCTACTCCGCGCCAACTCCCTTTGTGGGCACTCCTTACATGCAATTTCTGTAAGACAATTTGCTCCTCCTCTGTATTGATAGCCTTCCTCATTCACAATAATATCCCTTTGTAGATGAAGATTTAATTTGGTCACAGAGTACTGCTACTTGATCTTCCAAAAGACATCCCTCGCCTCAAATGCTCAGATCCAGTGGGAAAGGTAGATTTTCTGGCTATAGTGATTGGATGAATTGAGATCATTGTACCAGAAACATTTTAGGTTTTTATAAAAGTGTCAGAAGTAAAGCACTTAGACCAGAAAAGAATAATTAAAAACATGGTTGTAGAAAAAAAGAATGGGAAAAAAACCTACAAATATGTAGAGCAGCAAGCCATTCAGTTAGGTTGTTAACTGACAGTAACCTTACACAGAAATATATTTAAAAGTTGGTGAACCTTCTATTTGGGTGTCTTTGTTAAATAACTCATTCATATGACACTGGGACTCCAGTGTTTTTGTCTCAGATCTATATGAAATGGTACCTACAAGAAAAAAAAAGAACATTTTTTATTGAAAGCAGTGTTTTAATACCAAAAGTCTACCTAGAAAACTACTTTTTCTTTACACTATTTTGTCACAACTGCTTGAAAGTTATACTGAAAAGGGGCAGAAATGTTCAGTATATTTAAAAAAAAAAAAAAGTAAAACAGACACTGTCTTTTTTTCTGCTTACTGGTAAATGTCCAATTTCAATCACGGCAACTTTTGTTAGTAAATATTCAGAATTCAGGATAGGATCATGCTTCTCACCAGTATCAATTGCTGTCCTGAAGCGGATCTATTGCTGTGGCTGGTAAGAAGTGCATGAGCACTCCCAGTTAATAGCACTTACTGGGCTGGAGGAGAAGATGTTTGCTTACAACCAGCAATGTGTTTGCTCACCGCTGTCTTGTGCTTAAGCAGCCTGTCTCTCAACAGGAAGTTATTTTTGCTGATGAGATAGACCACTGAAATTGTACATCTTCATTTTAGGTATTATGAACATGTCATGAGAAACATCTGCTTTGACTTGTCATTTGAATAGAACTGATGGAGAAATCAGTCATTGGTGGAAGCCCCCAGCATCTAGGGTTTTTATACTGTCCCTCTGTATTCAGCTGTTTATTCTGAACAACAATGCCAACTTTCAGAACTGAAATTCTTTTAAAATTAAATGCCTATATTGCTTATATTTTTGACTTGAAGGAGAAAGACACCATTTCAAAATAAAAGAAGCAAAATGGTCTCCTCTTCACTTTCGTTATGTATTATGTGGGAGATAATATGACACAGAATGGATACAGAAATCCTAAAAATAAAACACAACAAACATAAGACGTTTCTAAGGAAGTCTACTGACACAACTGGAAAAAATATTTTTGAGCTGCCTTCCTCAAGGATATTTCGTTTTATTTTTTCTAGTAGTTGCTCACCATCTGCATTTTTTTCCGTTTTAATTTAGTGATTCAAAAGCTGAACAGTGAAGACAGTATCAACATCTTCTTCCCTTCAAAGTCAATACTGTCCAAAAGTCAACACTGTAGGAATGGAAGAGCATTTTTGGTCCTGTACAAAAATAATGAAGTTGAAGAAACTGAGGCAACAAGAAGCTTGAGAAACATGTTCCACTTTTATATCATGCAAATCAGTTCTGCTGGCCACAAACCAAGGAGGCAGAGTTTGCACTCCAATAAATACTCCTGTCATCTTTGTCTTTAACTGAAAGTAGCAGAATACTATCATTTCAGCTAGGAAAGTAAAGTGATCTTTTAGGTAATTCTCTAATTGCCTAATAGTCCTGTAATTATTGACTTGAACACCTTTGTACTTAGACACACTGTCTTTTCTAGGTCACATTTCGGACGAGAATCTACCACTGTAATATTAACAGCCAAGGCGTCATCTGCCTGGACATTTTAAAAGACAACTGGAGTCCAGCATTAACCATTTCTAAAGTTCTCCTCTCCATCTGCTCCCTTCTCACAGACTGCAACCCAGGTAAAGTGAACAACTTGCACATTTGCATTCATTCCTGCTTCCAATTCGGTCAGCTATTAGAACCTGGCTAGTGCACTGCTTTACTGCCATTATGAAAAAAAAGGACAAAAATGTGGGATTTAAATTTCATTCCACTAAATGGATGCATTGTGTAGAAAGAAAGCACAATTTTAGGAGTTCAAGAATGTTTTTATTACCTGAGAATAAAAATCTGTTAATTTAAGATGTTAAATCAGTAGAAAACACCTTGTAGTAGGCATTAATTTGGATATTACAACAGGATATTAGTATCAAGAAATATTAATGAGTTAATAAATATTGAAAAGGAAAAGTTTCATTTAAATATGCTGATAATATGGTCTCTGGAAAGAATATTAATAGTACTGACAATGATAGATGTCTAGCACAGACTCTACAAATAATGAAAATTAATTTAAATGAAGTTTATTCAATATCTTGGACAGCCAGTATGAGTATTCAAAGCAAGCTGTCATTCTTATTAACTAGCAGAGCACTTAACCTCTTCCCTCAGCTCTTACAGATCTGCTTTTTATTACTGACCGCTAGATTTGTAATTTCCTCTTTCTTTTACTCTATTTATCAATGAATTATTCTGAATGTAGCCTTGGAAAACCATAGTATATTGAAATCATGAAGGAAGTATTAAATCAAAATTAGGTGATCAGCTTCCAAGTCTTGCTATTGGTTTTGTTTGGTTATTCTACACCTTTACACCTTTCCTTTTTTTTTTTTTTTGTTTTTTTTATTTATTTTTGTATTTTTTAAATCTTTAGTTTTTATAAAAAAAGGTTTTCTCCCAACCAGACAGCTAAAAAATTGCTTTTCAAAAGACAGAATGTGAGATTCTTAGGTAATCAGTGACTGAATCAAAAGCTAATGGCGTACTAAACTGTTGTAAAGCTCAAAGTAAGGTGAGAGTGGACCAAAATGCAACTGAGGTTTCTTTGTGTGTGTTGTTTGTTGCCACATACAGCATTAAAAACCTCACTGTTCCAACTGGAGAGTTGGGGCTGTGGAGGAGACCTAGCTTGTTATTTCAGGAATGGTTATTGCAGGTGTATTGAACGCTCTCTACTTACTGTGCTAGAAGATTGACTTTGCGTATTGTCTACCCCTAAAAAGTACCAACATGAAGTCAGGCAGATTGTTGATAAAAATCTAAAGAAAATAAGTGAGTATTTGCCCAGCTATCTTACAGGACTGGTGAAAAGCTACAGAAAGAATGCTATAAATCTGGTAGTTTCCTAATTTGTTTCAGAACCAAGCAGGAAAGCTGTGTGGGGAGTCAGAAATTGGAAATACACAGCCACTCATTTGTATTCACCTGTCTTTGAACAGATACAATTTGAAATTTGTCCAGTCTCAGGTAGTGATTTGAAATCTAGAAGTTTACTACCTCTGCCTCCTCACTCTTCCCTAAGCCTGTTTTAAAGACCCTGTATGTCAGTACACTGAAAATGGTTACCCGCGAAGTATTATCAACTGCAACAAGTAATCACACTAAAGAAGGGAAAAAATTTTCTCTTTAGGCAATAACTTTTCTCTCCAAGGCAATAACTGTAAGCACTATCGTGACTGCAACTAGAACTAAAAAGTTTTATGACATTTCATTTTCAATGTAAGCACTCCCTTTGAATGTATAGTGGTCGTGGATTTTGGTGCTGTTTCATGTTCAAATCTTCCTATGAATTTTGGAGGTATGCATGCACTTTCTGATTTTGTGTTGTGAGTGCCCCTCGTTTGAGGGTCTGAGGGCAGGTAGATGTGAACTGCTGAGTTCTTTCTACCTTCCATTTAGGTTGCTTCTTCTTCACTAGATATTTGCTTTAGTTAGCTTTGAATTTCAGTGATGTCCAGTAGAAGGCTTGCATAAATTTAGGAGTTTTGATTTTTCAATGTTTTGCATAATACCCTAGAGCCTCTTTTTTGTGGTTTTGTTGCACTGCTTATCCTTGTAATTTCTGAAGAAATTTTATTACCAAATCTTTGGATTAGATGTTCCATGATTGAACATGCTGCTTTAAGTTGACCACTCCTCCCCATGGGCAAAACACTTAGGAATATCATGACATATGTGGTCATGATATGACATGGCAGACACACCCGCATATAGGTATGTACATATACGTATATATATGCACACATGTAAAGACGCAAATAAAGCCAGTAGTAATTATTTAACTTAATTATTTAACTTAATTATTTAACTAAATAATTTAATAATTATTTAATAATTTAATAATTATTTACTACTAAATAATTAAATAATTAAATAATTATTAAATTATTTAGTAGTAATTATTTATTGTTCTCTCCTCTTCTAATGATGTCACCTGTTTTTCAGGGCACAAACGCACTGGGGGCTCAGTTTGATAAGAAACATGGAGCTCTTTGTTCACTGTTCATTAGGCATAGGCAGATCAGGTCAAACAGAGAGGCAACACAGAAGCCCCCACAACCATAAACATTTGGGATGGGGGTGTTTTCCGCTCTTTCCTGGCCTCTCTGTAGGGGAAAAGAAAAAAAATCTAGGATCGATTACCCAGTAGTCTCACATTTATGCAAATCTTCATTAGAACAACAAATGGCGCTAGGAATGGCAGCTAATTAACCCGCAGCCATCCGCTGTTGGAGGATTAGAGGGAGCGGGAGCCCAGCTGCAGCTCCGCTGGCAAGCGCCGCCCGCGCTCCCTCCGAGCAGGCTGAGCAAATGAAAAGGGGTATTTGCTCCTGCCGCTTCTGCCAGTCACCCGCTAATCCATAAAAGCCGGGGAGGGAGGCTTCTTCCTCCCAGCTTGTGCATCCCAGCTCTTTGTTCCCTATCACTCAAGGCAGGAACAAGTTTGCCCCTTTTTTAGGAAAAAAATACAACTACTGCAAGCCTTTGCTTGTAAGCTGCCTCAGACCCTTCAGTCCTGATTATTATTAATTGTCTCTATTTTGCTTGGCAGTGTCAGACAGTAAACTGTGTTAATGAATGTCTGAATTTTGTAACAGCTGGCTGACTTTTTTAGGAGGGAGAAGGGGTGATGGAGTATTTGTGTATGAGTGAACATGTGTGAATTATCTGTGAATGTAAGAGAGCCAACTGGAATGGCATCAGAGAGATGTAGGAGATGATGGGTTATACTAGCAGTCAGGCTAGAGATTAGTATTTTTCTTTAAGGTGGTACTCTCAGGGCATGCCATACAGCTCTTTCCACAAAGCTGGGCCCCAATCTTGTAAATATTTTGGCATGTGCCAGTAACCCCGTGAAATCTGATAGCTGTGTTCATCTGCATAAAGCTGAGTATGTGTTTGTAGGCGATGTGTTCAAGTACTGAGAACAAATTTACTTTCCAATATTAGCTGTTAGGGCTTGTCTCCATGGATAGCTATTCCAGATTAAGTCCATGTGTGGACACTGCCCTCTTTGAAAATGGATTAAGTTAAGGCAGGAAAAACTTACTCTGGAGTGCAAGTTGACTGTACATTAGGTATTCAAGAGTAGCTCTAAGAGTATAAATTCCCACACTACCTTAATCCAAAATAGCTTTGAAGGAGATAGCCCTGAAAGTTTTGTACTTTTACAGAGAGTGGAATGTGAAAGCAAACTAATTATTTTTATTTCTAGACAGCTAATGATGGTCTGGGTTAAAACATTTGCTGCTCATGTTTGGTCATTTCCACCAAGGGTTCTCAAATCCTGTCAAAAGGAAAAACAAGATTGCACTTCCCTTCCAAAATAGGGACTTTGCTGGCCTGGTTGTCACTTGTGTCTTAGGAATCTAATGTAGATTTATGTCTGCTTAGTAACATGCAGGGAAGTCTTGATGAGGACAACAGCACAAAACCTGTTAAACCTAGCTCGCATAAGGCTACTCTTCACATTTTGTGCAACTGTTTGTGTTTAGTTGCCTACCATTTTTTTTATATAATAGTGCTAAAATCAGGAATAATTTTACCCCTTGATCAAACTATCAAACTACTAAACTGGCATTCTCTACCAAGAAAAGAGTGCACCGTGCAGGCCTTGTTCTTGCCCCACTGTCCACGTGTCATACTGATCATTTGGGAAGCTCCTGGATTTCACGTGGGTGCTTGTGTGCAGCACATTGCAGGCCAGGATTTGTACAGCAGTGCAAGAACTGGGATAAGAAGAGACATCTGGATACTATAAGCAACCAAAGCATTTTCTTTTTGCACACATGTGTCTGGTTACACTCAACATTTGTCTGGCAGCTGTAATAAAGGTAACTGTGAAGGAGCTCTTTGAGAACCTCACTTTCTGGGCTTTTTAGAAATCTATCCCAAATTTCTAGTCTAAACTGACTGATGGGAATTTTATACCCGTTTGTTTTTAAGAAAGTCTTATCCTATAGTTTAAATGATGTTTTTTTCTTCCCTTTATTGATTTCTGATGCATTAATGAAGAACCATCTTGTTTCCTCTTGGTCTTTTCTTTACTGCACACTCACGAGATTTATGACTACAAACCCCTTTTTAGGCTTTTGCTCATCCTTGTAGGATGGCCCTTTTCTGCCCCAGCATCATGCTGAAGTCATCGTTTTTGAGCGTGACTGATTTGTGTGGAGTTTATCAGTGCATGACGCACAGCTAGACAGACTAACCTGATCACATGATCACAATCATCTGGGATGAAATATTTACTGTTCCCAGTTGGATGTTTCTGTCTCACTTGCAGCCCTGCCAAAGGTTATTTCTTTCTGAGCCCTGTCATTTTCACTGTTTATCTGACTGTCTTCTAACTCAATTATGTGTTTAAAATTGGGAGAAAAAAAAAAAAAGAGTATAAGGGTGGAAATGGCCATTAGTCTCTGGGAAAAGGAGTGAGCAAACAACTGACAGCAATAACCACTTAATGTAGGCCAGCACTAAGCAGGTGAGTTGGTATGACTCTGCTCTTAAATACTTTAGTGGTGCATTATATGTAAGTAAGTGGTGTAAAGCTGCATATCTCTCTTATCCTTTAAACGCACCAGAAATTTGATTGAATTTTGATGAGCTGATTTTGTTCAGTATTATATTTATGCTGTGATTTTAGCTTACAATTGAGGCATACATGTCCTCATCAGTAAGTGAATTTACAAGGCTAAATGAGTTGGACAGATAGCATTAAGTTACAGTGGCGTGGGTCCCACCAGAGTTAACATGATTTACAACTGCTCAACACTTCTGAAAAGTCAACCGATTATGTTAAAACACTTTACAGTTCATCTTATGGTGTTCAAATGTAACATAGCCCAGTTAGAAATATATATGCTGATTTTTTGCAAGTATTACCATGAATCATGACTTTACTAGATAGTTTCATACTTGTTAACCCACATTAGGTAATACGATGGCTATACTCCTCAATGACATACGTTCACCTAAACAAGGGTGAACAAAGTCAAACAACATCCTAAGGTTATGGGAATCTTTACTTATCTCACTAGAGAGCTCAGAGGACATGCCATCTTTAAATGAGTCATCTTCATATTTTCCTTTATTCCTTACGAGAAATTCACTATTCTCATCACTGACTAGGTGCTGTTGGCAATTGTGGATAACATTATTTTTGCTTTTGAGTTTCAACAACAGGTTATCCATGTGGTTTGACAGGATTTAGGTTTGCCTAAATATTTTCTGCCAAAAAGACATAATGTAACATGTAGGGTGCTCATGTTCAGAAAAGTTTGAGATGGGATGCAGCTATTACAGAATTCTTTTTTCTCCAGAGATTATAAAATCTGTTTATTATCATCCTTTGCAGAAAAGGATTCAATTGTGTACCTTAATGCATATCTTCTGTCCTCAATGAGATCTGCAACAGCACTTTGGAGAGTGACTTTACAATATGAGCAAAAAAGCCCTAAAAGCCTGCAGGGTATTCACCCTGCTGCAAGGCTCCTGAAATGGTTGCTATGTGTTTATAGAGCCTTTGCAAAACTGAAGTCAGTGGGGAGCTGTAAGTCAGACGACATGCAAGGGAAAGCCCTGAACCCACCGGCTTGCTCCACTTCCCCTCTCTACGCACAGCATGCACTTTTCCAGTGATACATGCATCCCCTCGGTTCTCTTGGTTCTGGCAATAGCCAGAGGGAACTGGATATGATGCCCTGATACCCCTGCACCATCCCAAGGGAGTCCGCAGGAGGCAAGGAAAAGCATGGGCAGATCTGGTGTTTGGAAAGTCCTGAATACCTGTGTGTTTTGAATTTGTGTTGCAGTTTGGGAAATTTAGAACTTCCTCTAAATGCTTATCGCCAATAATGCCTTAATCCCTGCCCTCACTGAGGTATTGGCAGGGGCAGAGCTCGATAGGCCGGCTAAGGAAGCCACTTGCCCAGCTGCCAGAGGCAGCAGCCACCTGCGCCCGCCCTGGAACGGGTCTTGCACACACCTCAGGCAAAGTGAAGTAGATTAACACAAGCCCTCTCTGGAAAACCCTTCCATGTTGCATTTAAGCTGCCAGGCATTGACTCGCTGCCCACGGACATGTTCCATCCTGTCGACTCTGCTTTGAGGACCGATCGTCCGTGCTGCAGGGGCATTGGCGTTCAGAGTGGCCTGGGCTATTTGCAAAGCAAGCCTGGGTCACCCCATAGCCCTGCTCTTTCGGTCAATAAAGCACCCCATAGGCCTGCTCTGTCAGCCCAGTCGAACCTGTGTCTGTTGGAATGTCTAATAGGTGTCTGCTTTATCGATAGGTCTATTTTCAGTATTGCTGAGAGATCTGAAAGAGCTAGGCTGTCCAAAAAAGTTTAAAAATAAATCTAAGGCAGCTTAATAAAGGAAAATGTAACATAGCTGTAAAAATAAAATCTGTTCCATGTTGAAACATTTGGCTTTGAGTAAGGATTTGGCTGACTTGTGGTCACAGTTCTGCTGTTTGGCTGCAGTGCTCCAACTTTAAAATAGCTCTCTAGCCCTGAGTAATGAAGAACAGGTCCATGTCCCTAGCCACTGAGTAGGCTGGATGAGGCTTTTTTTCTCTCTTTATTCTTCTATATATCTAGAGCTAACAGGAAGCAAGTACGATGTTTCTCCTCATCTCTCATCTGGTGCTTCTCTATAGCAGAGGCTGCTTTCTGTCAGTGCCAGTGCATGTCAGATGCTCCTTCTGCAATTTTTTAGACTTCCCAATTATCATTCCTTCTTTTCCCTTCTCTACCAGTTGTGAAGTGAATTTAGAAACTCTGGATGACAGCAAGTTCAAGGGATGAGCCTGTTCTCATTTTCCTCATTCCTGTATTTTTTTTTCTCTTAAAGACATAATGTGCAGTTTCCTACTATCAGAAAACTTTGCTTTGGAATCACATCTGAATTTTTTTCCCTTCCATTTAGCTAGTCCTCAAAAAGGGCTGTGAATCTTTCCTTGACCAAGTATATTTTGCACTGTTTTAAAATGAAATTATGTTTCTTTCTAAAGCATACAGAAAAGGGGAATAACATAAATGTTTCTTCAGTAGTAATCCAGCATGTTTTGAGTAGAACTGTAATAAATATACTGGAAAGTGACTAATACAGTTCTATACTGGCAAAACAATATATTCTTTTTCAATTTTAGTAGTCTAGCTAACCACAGATACTTGGATTCTTCTTTATATGCTACCACTTACACCGTGACTGGATGGCAGTAGCAGCCATACGACAAAATAATCTCATTTTGCCATATATCCTTTTTGTAAACAGCAGAGGATCATGTGAGCAATGAAATTGCTCTCTTATCTGAGATTATTTTTATTATATATTTATGTTCTTTAGCTAGGAGCTGTTTTTCCCTTATCTTCAGAATTTGTATACTATATTCTGTATTCTGTATTCTGTCAGGAATGGATATGGTTTCTAGTCCGTTTCAGCAAAATGGGAAATATTCTTTTTGTGCTTTGTTGGAGTGACAAGACACAGATTTTTTACATGCAGTAAGCAAAGTTAAAAACTGTAGTCAGTTTGGGCTGTAATGTTTTTGTTTGGCTCTAAGTTACAACATAATCTTCTGTATGTCCCTTTTAATATCTCTGTCTCAGGATGTCTTCAGATTAGATTAAGTAGCTCCAGAGAAAACCCCAGTAGTTTTTTCTTGACAAATATAGAAGTTAGTGTGCTCTGTCATGCTTGTTGCCACTGGACAAGAAGTAGTGTGGATTCGTGCATACAGCTGATTGCTTTACGTAAAGGCCTTAGTAATAAGTTGTCCTAAAGGAGTGTGAAGGGAAAATGCAGTGCAAAACTGATCATTTTTTGTTCTGCTGTGAGTACAGAATGACAACACCAAAGACAGGATTGCCTTGGGAAAAAAACATCAGCACCAATTTCATTCACATGAGCAAAGCTCTCGCATCAAGTTTGGCAACATACATACTTTTTGCCAGAAAGTACATATTCATTTTTAAATATTTTACATTCCCTTGCAAGTTCTGCAGAATCTACTAAATATTTATTGAATTAATATGTACATATTTTAACTGATTTTATCACATATTCTAGAGTTCCTGTTTATAGATCTTTTTACAGATCTTTTTTCTTTTAGAGATCCTGTTTACAGAGTTTGGATACACAGCTCCAATAAACTAAAGGCACTTAGGCACCTAAAGATACAGGCAGATAACCACTAGGGTTTTCAATACTTCCCATGAGATTTAGGCAATGAGGCTAGAATTCTCTCTGCACTATCAGGCAGCTACAAACTTTTTATATATCTAGTCATATATATTTGCAGAAGCATATAACTGTATCTTCAGATATACATGTATCACAGAGTTCAGCTCTGTGAGTGGAATTCATAAATATGAAATGAAATGTGTATAGGCCAACAGTGCAGCACCATAT
Source organism: Rhynchotus rufescens (assembly GCA_032273925.1). NCBI lineage: Eukaryota > Metazoa > Chordata > Aves > Tinamiformes > Tinamidae > Rhynchotus > Rhynchotus rufescens. Next base: position 46,193 of record JAVCKT010027219.1, on the reverse strand, counting down.
GTTATGAAAATTATACATGCATAAGTATTTAAGGAGAATTAATTTGCATAGATATAAAGAGCCGATGTTCTAAAATGTTCTAAGTTTTTGTTCTTCCCAGTTGACTAAGTTCCCTCAACATGAACCAATGATTGTGAGGATTACTATAACAGCAGGAAAAGCATTTGTGAACTGTCATCCCTTCAGTAGTTCTCAAGGAAATATGTCTTGGAATATCTCCTAATTATGTGTTCAGGGGAGAAGGCCAGGATCAAGATTACTATTTATGTTGGCTTAAATCTTTGCTCTTTTCAGTCATGCATTGGCAACACCTTACAGACAGAACAGCGTTGTCTGTGAGCATTGATGCATTTCATGTATATTGATGTGTATTATTCAAAATTCATGAGCCAACATGAGAAAGATTAATACAGCTGTAAGAAATAAGATTATTTGGAAATATTTATTTTAAAAACACAATAATATGGTTTTATAAGACTAACATCTGTTGAAGTAATTTTTTTCCTTTGAGAAGTATCTGGAGTTATTTGCAGAAGATTACCGGTGGGTGGTATATAATTTAAAAAGTAAATGGCACAGATCATTTTAGGAAAAAAAAAAAAGGTGCAAGCTGGCTTTTGTGATATATAAAAAAGAATGTAGTTATTTGATATAACTCCAGATGTCGATCACACATGCACTTACCCTGTCTTTTTCTATCTGTTATATTGTTAACATTTCAAGCAATAATCATTAAAAATATTGAGGATTGTAGACATTCTCAAGCAGAAGGATAGTAATATGCCATTTGGTCAGGTAGGCTGCCAGTAACTGCTCATTGCTCAGTGGTTCAGTGAAAAGTATAAAATTCCCTCAAAGCACTTTACTCATACAGTAATACTTGAGAGGAAATTCCTTCCTAACCACAGCTAATGATCAGATTATGTGTTGAAGCATGAGCTTCAACATAGCCTTTGCAAAGACAACTTAGCTGGTGCCATGACTAGTGAGTCTTTTAATCTTTTTTTAATTTTCCTAAACTAATTATCTTACAATATTCCTATACTATATTCTTCTGTTTGTGTAATTAGTGGGTGTATGAAGCATTTACTTCCTTTTAACTTTTTCCAAATGTATTGATTTTTTTTTTGCTTGGATTCCTCTTTTATTGTGGAAAAGATGAGAAAGACCACTTAATTTTTTATAATCCTCTTTATAAAATTGCCTGTCACATCTTATTTTGTTTTATCTTCCTTTTCTTCCAGAAGAAATAAGCTTAGATTTTAATCATTCCCTAAATGGAAAAGATTTGACAATGCTGCTAATAACTTCTTGTCCTTTTCAATATGTTTTCTACTATTATGTTGTATTTATTTAGGATTAGGTGAGAAAAATTGAACTTGAGACATAATAGCCAACTATCAGTTTATTAAACATCATTTGATGAAAGCAATGATCTATGAAAATCCAAATTTGTAAAGAGTCTGTGTATATCACTGACAAGAAATAGAGATGTATTTGACAATCATTGACAATCATAGCAAAAATAAAATATTCTTTTCACTATCCTTAGCCAATATTAAATTCTAGTATACTTCAAAAATATCTGAAAAATATACATCTTTTTAAAATATTTTCTTACATAAAGTTTTATGAAAGATGTATGAGAAATATACGTTCAAAACCTTTAAAAATTTATGCACCTCTGTTCAAGAATGTGTTTTATTACATCTATCTTACCCACAGTTAAGTTAAAAGTACTTGAGAATTTCATTGAAAAATGTTAAAAAGAAGACAGGTAGCATTCATTCTTCTTCCAATAAACATATGTAATAAACAATAAATCCTTTCGGAAACGCATACCAAAATAAGATATCAATTTTGAATGTTTCACTGTATAAAATATTTGAATAAAGCAATGAGTTATTCTATTTTTAATTAAAATCTTAACTTAAATAGTCGGCATTTCAAAATATAACATCTACTTCCAAAATTCACCCCATTTGCAGTCATTAGACGTACTTTCTTTGTTTCCTGCAGGCTGTGTCTAGCCAATACAGACACTTCCTTAATTACAATGGAGTGTTTTGAATGAAGTCAATACAACACATTTGGGCTTAACTGATTCCATTTTGACTGCTGAGAAATGCTTTCTTTTCCTTACTGAGTGTATTTTCTCACTAATAGAACTGCATATATTTAAGAGAAAAAGTAATTAAACCCAGAAAGCAAATGACATTAACTATCATGGTGTATTCCTACATTTAATTCTCTAATCTCATAATAATTTAATCTAATTTTCAGTATTCTCAGTACAGATAACTCAGATCTCGGCTGGCATCACTCCAGTTGATGACTTTACCCCAAATTTTTTCTTTAGATTTTTTTCTATGTTGCTAAGTATTTTTCTTTCCCTCTGTATCTTTTTTAATATAAAGGGAGGGCAAAACTTGCAATTTTTTACTGTATGTTTCTAATTGGGTATGAATCACATTTAGCACAATTCTTTTAAAAAATGTACTTTCCTTTTGTTATTCTTGTTCACCTTAGAAATCATAGTGTTCCAGATTCTTTAAGTTCCAGAAGTGAAGCTTGCTACATTTGGCTTTTTAGTAGATTCATGATAATGAGTCAGTCCTAAAAAGCATCATCACCAATACAAAATTTACAATGCTGGGTATAAATATGCTAGCTAATAAATCATTTAATCTCTCCTTTCTTGAGTAAGATGATTTTGGAAATTCATATTCCTGAATGGTTCAGAGTCTGCTTTCAGAAAAGATTTACACTATTGCAAGGCGAGTCTTTTTTATTTAGCATGGCAAATTTTCTACATTTTTCAGCAGGGGAGGAGGAAATGGTAGTTTGTTTTTACAGTTTTGCAGAGCCATCAAACAGCAACAGATAAAACAAATTATTTACAGAGTGTGCTTCTGAATACCTATTTCCATAGAAAATCAAGTTCAGGTGCTTTAATTCGAGGATCAAACAGTTACTTAAATATCAAAATGTAGAATGTAATTGTCTCAAATTTATGGATGGGATATACAGTAAACTGTTATTCACATGAAATTCACAGAAATAGAACCCTGATTAATAAAATATTGATAGAATATTCCATGTGCGCAAGGCATAAAAAAGGGACTGCTGTGGGGTGGAGCTGTGTGCAGCTTTGGGGTGAATTAGATTTTGGAAAATTATCAAGGACTGGAAACCTCATCACTTGGGTATTTATACTATCCATTAGATGAGGTGGCATAAGAGTAGAAAATACTGTAAGCCACAATATTACATTAATAGAAGGAATGGCCTTCCCTGCCTTTTCCCCCTCTGTTTTTTATGGTTCTTATCATCAAGCTCAAGCTTAGTACTTTTCAGGCCAGTGCCTTAAAGTCCTTGACAAGTTAACTGTTGATTAGTTAGATGTGAAAAGAGCCAATATTTTGCACTGTGCAAGAAAAAGGATTTCCAAGGAAAGTTATTTAACCTGTTAGTCAATGTGAAATTATTACTCCAATATCATAAATTCAATCCACATCCAGGGTTGCCATGTAACAACATTGCAACTAATCCTGTTGCTCAACCTGCATACTTGATGAATGCTAATGATTTTGTTTAACCTGTTTTCCTTCTAGTCCTATTAGATCTTGCTCTAAATTAAGCCTGATTATATTCATATTTTGAGGTTAATTTAGAAGTGCATCGTCCATTTGGAAACTGAAATGAGGCTGTTTTCTCACTCAGCTGCTGATTCCTCAACCATTTTCAGAGCTAGCACAGCCCTTCTTTTTTTATTCCATGTCACCTCAGTGATCAGCCTTCAGTATATTGCTATTTGCAGCACTTGCACATCTTCAGGGTGGAATTCCAGTCTTCATACTTTCTTGAGCCATTGAGCATTGGTACGATGATCTGCCTTGGATGCCTATTTCAGCAGAACAGTGTTGCTATAAATTCTGTGGTACTCAGTAGATCAGAGTCCACCATGCCAGCACTGTCAGAAACCTGTCAGGATTTGCACCTTACTAGTGAGGCTTACCCCACAGAAGCCTTTACCTCACTCTGCTGGTATGGCACATTAAGATGGGTGTTAATGTGAGAGGAACCAAAGATTTCAGTCCTTGGCCTATGTTTGAGGCCTTCTGGCCTTTAGTAAAGTTCTTTCCTTTAATTCATAAAAGCATGCTTTAGTCTTTTGAAATTCTGTAAGAAATTCCTAATAGCAGTTGTGGATTTAAATGAGTTGAATTAATAACATGATTTAGTAGCACAAGGAGAAAATCAGATTAAGCCAAAATAAGCAGCATTCATAGAGTATGTAGACTTTTCTAGTTATTCTATGGATTAATTTCCATAGGGGAACAAAGAAATAGACTCACGAGCAGGATTCAGATGACTCCCATATCTCACCTAAAATGACTCCAGCATGCCAAAGTTCAAGATTTTGATTTTACTCATGTTCAAACACTTCTAAAAGTGACGATGCTTTTAGCACTGGTTTTCTCTGTTTCTAAATGTCACTAAAGACTAGACTATGCAGTGCTGCATAATGCTTCCTCCCTCTCTGTTCCCGAGAAGTGCACATAATGGATTTATCCTATGAGACCACTCATTTTTCTTATAGAGCAGTCTACATTTGGTATATGGGATTATAGGACATCTAACGCTCTACAAATTGTGACCACAGGGAATGCATTTACCCTTGCTTGCTTTGAGATTAGACTGTTCACTTGGGAAGTATAATACCCATAAGTCACTATTTTGCCAGGGGATGTAATCAGTGGGAGCAAGAGAAGAAATAATCCAAAATATTTTTTTTTAAGAAATTTTAAAAACACTATTATTCCTATGGAATATCTATTCCTCCCTAAGAAAATCAAGCAAATGCGTGCGTGGTGTTTTTCCAAAAATATAGTTACAAATGGATATGGATACATGCCAGCTTTATTGTGAATCTTAGCATTTTGGTTAGTTGAGAGCATTTTGAGATCTTGAGTGCTGTGATTCCCTGGTTATCTAGTCACAAGGATCTTCCATAAGGTAAACACATATTGTTATAACTTACTCTCCACAAATTTTATCAAACCATATGCCATGTAATGTCTTCCATATCAAGTTCTCAGTTACTTCTAACACTTTTTTTTAACTAATAACCATGACTGTTTCTGAATGGAGTTCATTATTATGAAGAACAGATACTTTGCTAATGTATCAGTGCTTTTAATTTTGAGATGCAACCATGCATCAAAGCAAAGAGTATTATTTCAGAACTTTAATTGTGCCAACATGCTGACACTTCTAATAGGTGCGTGTTCTCCCTTAATTAAAGACAACTTCTAAAGATCACTGCACTGTGCCTCACTGATCCGTGATTGCATTAGCTAACTCCCAGTCAGCCACTGAAGTGCACAGAAACGTTGCTGAAGTTTGAAGACTGAAAAAAAAAAAATTACTGTTTAAACAAGAATGATTTCCTTTGGCAAGATATAGAGATGAATCACTGCCAACGCTTTCCTTTAAGAGCTATATTAATAAAATTGGGACAGATAATACTCCTTACTTCTGAAACATATTTTTCTGAGGCAGCCTCATATTTCACATAGAGCTGTGGTAGGTAGCTTGACAACAATCAAATGCAAGTCTAGAGAGAGTCTGAATTGCACCTTCCATATATACAAAATGTTCAGTAAATGGATGTTTTCTAAATTGGTTTACAGGGCTCATTTGCTTTTGGAGATAGGTAACATCCCTCCAGACATTAGTGTGGACATTGGAATCAGCTCATACAAACTTTAATATCTATTCAACAACTTTTTTCCAGTCATTACATGAACTAATAGAAGTCAAATACACTGCTGACCATTCTGTAGAGCTCAAAATTTAGAGTCAGGTCATGGATATCAGTCTCTTTACAAGACATAGAAACACCTGTTTATGGTGCTTATACAGCCTCATTTATCAGAGTATCCAAATACCTCACAGTTTTTAGTATACTTATTATCAGACTAAGCTACATGATGGAAAACTATCCAATTTTACAGAAACAAAAGCATCATAGTAAGAGCACATAACTTTCTTTGGGTCATCATGAGTCCTTTCAAACTATGAAGTCCGAGATGCTGTGAACTGTGAAGTCCACTCTGGAAGATTACATCTTGTAAGCAGTGTGGGATGACTGTTCCCTGCATATATGCCCAGGAGCCCACCCTGTCTGCATCCTGGGTAGATGACAGCTCAACAGACCTGAGATTTTATTCGGAAAAGATGATCTGATCCAGTGATTTTCTCCCTTTCCTTTTCTTCTCCAGCACTGACTGATTTGTACCAGACAACAAGCTCCTAGGTGTGTAGCAAGAGAGGTAGCCAAGGACAGGACAACTGAAGGGCAAGGACTGTGGTACTGGTGAACAAAATGTAAACAGATTAATAGGAAGCAAGATAATAATAATTTAGCTCCATTAGCTCCAGATTAGCCTATTGACCACGAGGTCATCTTCAAGCTGTAGTATTCATTAGAACTTCATTTAGTTCTATAAATACAAACGTGGTACAAAGGTATTCAGTGTAAATATGCAGATATATTTCCAAAGACCGTGTCTCAAGTCATTATGTGTTTGCCCTATATTTCCTTATTTCTCATATGATACTTAGAAAACCTATCTAGGGTTTTCTCTGGAGCTGACAAGTGACATTAGCAAGTCAGTCTTTGTCTCTTTAGACCTCAGCACATTGAATCATCTTGCAGCTCAGAAAACTATGTTGAAGGATGTCTTAGTGTATTTCTTGTCATTTTCCTTTTTAGTAGTAACAGCTCTTGAAGGTCATAGGGTTGCCCACTTCATCAAAGCCATGTCAGTCCTAATAGCCAGCCTAATGACATGTGTAAGCTCCAAGGCAATTTCACCAGGCATATTTTGATATTTTAGCACACTGACAAAGCCTTTATATATATGTATTCTTGTATAAGCATTAAGGTGTGCCTAACCAAATCTGCAAAACTAATTCTTGAAACAAGAAGTGAAGTTCACTTTAGTCTGATATGAATTCTGCTAACATTAGGGAAATTAACTTTGTTGATTTCTTCTCTTTCTAGAATATGCTCATTTGTGCTATAAAGATTATTTTTTTCTTTAATGAACAGTTCATTTTATTTGTTCTACTGCTTTCATAAAAAATTCTTGATCGCTATATCTTTCTTTTGTATAGTTTTCAAAGAATCTTAGCTGTGTTATATATGGGTAGTTGTACTTGTGTTCTCTGGAAAGTAAGAAGCAAATTGTACTTGAGCTTGTAGGGTGTGCGTGGCAATTCGGACTCCTGCTTCTGCTCTTTGTTCTCACTTAAATCATTCAGTTGTCACTGGCCCTGAGCTCGGGCTGCCCTGACTTCCAACCGCGAGGCAGGTTTTATTGCAGCACAAACAGGGATTAGTGCTATGTTATACACATTTTCACTCCTGCCCTAATTTTGAACACGCTTTCCAAAGGTGAAAGGTTAGTGGAGTAATTCAGTGTGTTGCTCCACCTGACTCTGTCTCCAAAGAATTACTTCGTTTTTATTAACGACAGCAAAGGAGAACAGCACTGCTGCTGAGATCACTGATGGATACTATGATGCATTTCACATACCTCGTTTTCCACAACAACACTCACAGTATCCTTGCCGTGGTCTTCCAGGAGTTCATTAAGTTACAAACAGGTGACAAGTGGCAAACTGAGGAGATCTGCTAAGGCAAAGTGAGGCTATAAATAAAATTACTCACAAACAATTCATCTTCTCTTAAGGCCTGTAAGAGGAACCTGGGAGTATTAAATTGTTTTATTACATATTCAGAATAGAATGTCTCACCCTGCTCTTGTGTTCAGTTTTCACTGGCTGGGCTTTTTATAACACTAACCCTGTTGCCACTGAAAACAACATAAAAGAATATAACAGGAGACAAAGCATATATGTTTAAATTAACTTTAAAGATGTTCTTGGCATGCATCAAGCTGTCAGCATTTGCTATTAAAAAATGGTGTTTAAGTGAATTATTAGTCTCCTTTTTTTCCCTAATTTTTTTAAGCATAGATTTTGGGATTTATTTCTATTTCTTTCATTAAAACTATACAAATTAGATTCAGAAAGCTTGACTCTCACAGCAAGCGAATGTAGAAACAGCACTGCTGTTTGCACTGAAATAACTAAATGAAATATAGTAATTGATAGTAATTGAAAATTGAAAACTTTTTTTTTGTTGTTACTTTCTCTGGTAACCAAATGCTGCCTATGTCACTGTATAAGGCTGTTTCCAAGGCAGCTATCCTATAGAGGACTAATTCACAGAATACTTTGATTTTTTCTTTAAAAAAAAGGTATAAGAAGCACTTCCTCCTTTTTTTTTTTTTTATTCAATAGCAATACGGCGAGTATTTGGAAAAGGGAGGCAGCCTAAGCAGCCAAATAATATGTCATAGACCACAAACTCTTAACTGAAGCTCAAATGGCTAAAAAATTGCTTTTTCTAGTGTTTGTTTTCTACATTCCACACATTGCTTCCAAAGAAAGGAAAGCAGATTTAATTTTTTTGTAACTAACATACAGGTAAGAAACATAGAGCCTTTCACTGGGATGCCTGCAGAACAAGACCTTCAACTTGCATCTACCCTTTGGAAATTCCTCCAGCTTAATTCTGCTTCCTCAGCTGCTGGCCAGCTCTTCCATATTCTCCGATACAGAACTAAACCCAGACACCACCACCCCCCAAAAAAAAGTAAATTGTAAATATTCGACTAAAAGAACTGTGTGATTTTTATAGGCTGTGTTTTTAGTTTTAAAGTTCACCAGAAATATTTCAAAGAACCCATTTGTGATCGTGTAATAACTGGTCCCATCAGCTGTTTTCTGTTAAAACTGTAAAATTCTGCAATAGAAATATTATATTACTTCATAAAGCTTATAAATATATATGTAAAATACATGCAAACACCCCTAATGTAGATTCTAAGCCAAAATGTGTGTCTCTTTAAACATGTTGGCAGTAGTAGTTGGGATTTGATTCCATATCATGCGGCTGATGGAAGAGGCACATTGAAATCGAGCTGTTAAACACACTTATCTTCATTTTTTTATTTCACTGGAGTATGTTTGCTATATTTTAAAAGAGTATTGAAAAGCCCAAGAGATGAATTCTGCTCTGAAATAGCTATTTGCTGACATAGAAATAACTGTAAAAATACAAGCAGAGAAAAATACAATATAACAATATATTTTCATTTATTTGGAGGGAAACTGAGTTTTAAATAAGAATTATAGTTTGTCATGTGAATGATAAAGCAGTATAACTTAGCATTAACATTAAACACAGCTGAAATTTTGTAATGACCGAAGCTCAGCTCATCCAAATCCCCAATGGCATTAACTCCCTAGAATTGCACTGTAAATTTGATTAGCCCTGCAACAGATATGAGACACAAATATTCTTCCTTATATAGTCATATTAAGTGGCTGCAAAAGAAAATGGCAACTCATAGTATAGTAGCCTTTTTAAGCTTTTTTTAACCAACATTTTTAAGCTAGGCAGGAACTCCAGCTAGATGAGCTTTCAAAACAACATGTAAATACATTGTAATTTTATGAAAACTGATATAACAGGAAGATTACATGTCTTTTTAATGGTATGAGTTGAGGGAGGATTGAACAGCTACACTTATCATACAAAGGATACAATGGCTTTTCTTCATATTTTAGTTCTCCGTATGGCATTTCTTATCTCACTGAGTCTTAGCTTTTGCCTGGACGTTGTAGAGGCCTCTTACAGCTGAAACTAGGTCTGAGAGTTAAACACTATAAAGAACAATAAATTATAAGATATTAAAGTCATCAGAGCACAACTTCTTTGCTTAGCAGGTAATATGCAACCCACTATCTAGTGCTCCCACAAGTGGGCACAGCGGGTTTGGGCACTGCTGAGCACAGGGTAGGAGAGGTGAGAGATGTGCAGACTTCTTGAGTTTCTAGAGCACGGGAGGCTGGGGTGCCTGTACTTGGGGCCATGTCAGGAGAATATGTGTGTTGGTGGTGTCACATCACAACAGCTTACATGACAGGCACGTTGAACCTGGAGATATAAGAAGTCCCAAAAGATGGCCTTTGAGGTGCAGGGCTCTTCCCTCCAGGACACTGAATTGCTACCCTGCCCCTGATCAGCAAGTTAGGAATCAGGGCAAGCCACTTCATCTGTCCTGGGGGACCCCGGAGCTGGAGGGAAGCAGTAGCTCAGATGCACCAGTTGCAAGTCCTGCACAGGGAAAGCATTAGGCAGCAGCCAAGAGAACTAATCTCCAGTCAGTGGAGATTAACTGCTCTGATGGTCCGAGTGATCTGCGGAAGCAGTCACTGCTCTCTGCGATGCTTGCCCTGCTTGCTTGCATATGGTCCTGCTTTTCTGTGCGAGTGACCCAGCCCAGGAGGAAGGAGCTACCACGTTAGGTAATCACAAAATTGCCCTGCGTGCAAGTAGGAAAAAAACAGGAACCCTATTTGAGCCCCACAATATGGTCCATGCACAATGTTTGCAGTATTGGGATTCTACTTACCTTTCCTCGTGGCTGATATATATTTACTGCTTTAAAAGTTCATGTTTCAGGGAATATTGTTGCCTGGACTTATATATGCAGATGTTACTCATGGCAGTGTTTTATTCTGATTTTCCCGTGGCTTTTGTGCATGTGAAACATAGCTTAGTTTTGCTGTTTGTTATTAATTTATTGTGGTTTTAACTTCATTTATTTCATTAAGTTATTCCGATAATACATTTTTGGCATAGCTTTATATTCTGATCCTCTGCTTTTCCTTGTTGTTTGGACACAGTCCCATTTGGAGTGAATTTCTAAAATGAAGTGTGATTCACTGATGAATCACAATACTGCTGAAAAACAGAAGAAAAAGTAAGAGTGATTTATTAGTTATGGAAACAAATTTCTAACAAGAAGAATAAAACCACAGGTATATACAAATGCAAAATAAGAAACAGCTTTACAGTAATGAGAAATGGAAACATGGGAAAAGTACAGTTATAGATTTTGAGCTTCAGTGATCCTTTTTACTTTTAATTGGATACTTAATGCAGCAATTCTTTTATAAATACTTACTTGGCCCTACTAATGGAGATTTCAGAATATTAATTTTACTGTGCAGCCCAGCTGAGAATCAGGTTATGCTCAGCCACTCACAGCCTTGAATAGGGGAGGAAATGGGAACTATTTGTTTTTCCTCTTATTTAGCATTTCGTAGGACTGGGAGGCTAGGGCCAAGGCTCATGCCATATCTTTAGCATATTATTATTATTGAGAATTAAATCTTTGTTTAATCAGGATGGTTTAGTTTAGGTGATAATTCTCATGCTACACATAAGCTGCGTGGAGCTGGTGACTCAAAGTTATGAGAGATCTTTCTCCTTGTGCCTGCAATCCTGCTCCCTCCTCCAACACTGCCTGAAGCCGGCAGATGCAAAAAGAGACAATTTATATTCTGGATTTTACATGCTTTCCTTGTGTCCCTGGTGCAAATGCAGCATGCTGGATAAAATTGGCCACTGTGCCAGTATTTGGATCATTTTAATCAAAAATTAATGAAAATTAAGAGCACTAAAGAAGAGAAACTCAAACTTAAGTAACTTCCATGAAGTAACATTACAGCTTCATAGAAGAGTAAAGATTAATTCTGAGGTCTTTTGGGCATCAGCGTGGTGCTTCTGTACTGTGTCCCATCTCCCTGTCTCAGCTCAAGGCAGGTCCCATGGCTTCCCTTGCACCAGAGGCAAGTCTGTCATCCCTTGGGCCTCAATGTTTCACCAGTTGGAGCAAGTATTTCCCCAGTCCCCCAAATACTCCAGTAACCATCTGCTCAGACCAACTCATTCTCCCCTCACAGCTTTGGCTGTAGAGACCCCGGACATGTTACCAGCACCTGCTAGAAGTCACCTAGCACAAAGTATTGCAAGGAGTGGTCTCCATGGAAGCAATATGAAGGCTGCTTCGGTACTGGGAAACGTTTCCTCCTCCCGAGCCGTTCTGACTTTCCAACCAAAGCATTTGGGCCTTCTCCTAGTTTTATGGCTTCACAGGAACTGTTAAAATAAACTAGCTTTTCAAACACCCCTTAAAGAGTTCTTATTAAAGTCATCATACATTACTGAGTGTAAGGACGTCACAGCTCAAAGCCCTGTGACAGAGATAGGCAATAGTTCAGTCTCTTTGGCAAGAGCCATTTTTCTTCTCCTTCAGTTCGCAGCTTTGCCAAAACATGATTTTGTTCTTTATTTAATATTGTTGTAATTAAGTGAATTTATAGACAAATTGCCAATTTGTAAAGAACAATACGCTGAGAGCAACAAAAGGTTTGGACGCTGCTCACACTGAGACAGAGAAGTATTTCTCGCTCCTGAATTCCTCCTTTGCTCAGGCAAATGCTGATGGAGAAGGGCTCTAATTTCAGGGAAGCACCCTGAGATGATACCAGATCCCAGATCACTCTCTTGGTGGGAATCACCTGCAACGAGAGCTGTATGGGCATCTAACGTCTTGCAGGGAGTCACCTCCACTCTTTCCCCAACTTCCAGACAAAACACTTCGGAGGCAAAAGCTTGATACCAAGTATTTCTGTGTGTCTTCACATCATATCACAGAGCCCTGATTTTAGGTAGTATTTTAAAGACTCATGCACAGTGCCTGCTTTGCAAACTTACCTTTCTTATCTGGGAATTCTTTCTGCATAGTTACCCATGGCTACCTATTTACTCTACAGTTCTTCTCCAACATTATTCCAGTCATGAAGAGCAACTTTCCCTGCCAATATCAGTAGACAGTTAGCTTTCTATTTGTGCCAAACAAAATCCTTCCAGTAATCCCCTATGTATTTCTTCTCTTTGTCTGAGAAGATAAAGGTGATACTCTTTCTATTCTGAAACTTTTAAAATAGATCATAGCTTAGATATACCTCTTTGACAGTCATGCATGTAAAAATAGTAAAGTCCGTGCCTCAATGATCTCCTCTGGATATATTAAGATATTAAAGTTAAGCATATGCAGTGTTTGCAGGGCTGAAACTACGGGGACTTAGTGCACCACGTTCACAGTGATTGCTCGCCTTACTGATTTAGAAGGTTCAAATTTAGGATTCAAACCACAGGCTCATGAAAATGTGTTCAATACAGCGCAAAAGATTTTTTTCACTGGATATGATTTACTAACATTCACTAATGTTGGCAGTAAGACAATGAATTGATTTCTGGCTGAGCAAATGTATTTATCCTATCGTACACCCTAACCATCAAACAAACAAAAAAGCCTAGAGCCATTCTGCTTTGCAGAAGGCCTGCTGTCTAGCCCAGGAGGGTCTCAATGGCTGATTATGCTGTAGAATCACAACACTGAGATTACAGATACGCTGGGGAAGTTTGATATTCATGTTGTTCAATGGCACCATCTTGAGTCAACTGCAAAACTAATTGTTTTGGGCTCTAATAAGAATTTGTGCTTTTCTAGCCTTTGAAAGGAATTTTTAAAAAATCAGTACTATTGCATGGTATGTGATACAATCTCAGGAAATTTGCTATTTCAGGAGAAGTACCAAGAGTATGGGCCTACCAAAAAGGGACAAAAATCCATACAATTTGTCTATTTTAAACTGAGAAGATGTTGTTTGAAAGAGAAAAATGTTGATTACATGCAGTCTTTTCTGGAAAAGTCTTTTTTTTTTCCCCTTAGAGAGCTAACTGATCTTGTTTAATTATTTGAGATTTGCAGATTACTAATAATGTAAAAATACTTTTTCATATTATTTCTTCTTCATATTCTTCATATTATTCTTCAATTCTTCATATTATTTTTCATATTATTTCTTCTTTTTGGAAGTTCAGAAGTACCAACAGAAACAAATCATACAGTATTCTGTCCATATTCGTACATATTCTGTCTCAGAAAAGCCTCTTAAATCAAATACTAATTACAAAAGTTTGTAATTAATATCTGTTGCTTTGAAAATTGTAGTCACTGCCTGAAATCCTGGTCGTTCTTTATACTTTAAAAGTAGTCATAAAACCCATTTAACCTGATAATAGGATTACAGCCTATACTCTTTTAGGTGGTAGTAATAGTACAGATACTTGTTTTTATGTGGTAGTAGTGTAGATCTAACGTTTTAAAGAAATGCTTATTCCTATCATATATAAGTCTCTCTGTCACTTTTATATCAGAATAAAATTATTGGAAATTTTGTTTAAAATCTAAAAAAAAAAAAAATGCTTTTCTTATAAGTTAACTAATAATTTACAGTTAATTTTCCAGTCAGCTCCTTCTCATCTTCTATTTTATTTCTTCCATTGTGCATGCTGACTTGCAGAATGCAAATAGCACTTTATTCTTACAGATAAACCTAACAGAACTTCATCAATGAGTATTTCATGGTTTGTGTTTCCTTTTCAGCTGACCCCCTGGTTGGAAGTATTGCCACTCAGTATATGACTAACAGAGCAGAGCATGACAGAATGGCCAGACAGTGGACCAAGCGATACGCTACATAGGAATCTCCTCTAGAATATGCTGGACCTGTGCAAGCACATTCACTAAGTGCATCAATAGCCCTTCCCTTCATTCTTATTTTTTATTAAATTTTGAACCATTTTGTGACAAAAGGTTGTCCTTACTTTCCTTTTTTATTTTTATTTTTATTTGTTTTGTTTTGTTCTGTTAACTTGAAAGCTGTTTCCCTCAAGTGTAGACAGGGAATTCTGGTTATCAGTGCAAAGAATGTTGGATCTGTAATAGTATAGAGCTTTGTCACAAAGCTTTGTATTAATGTGTGTTTTTTTTTTCTTTCATGTGGTTTTGGGGAAAACAAACAAATTCAGAATTATATCTCGTTTCTACTTAAATGTAGTGTTTAGGGTTATTTTTTTGTACTGAAGTCTTTAATGGTGGGTGCATGCTACTGGGAACAAGTTTTGTATAAAAGCTTAAAATCAAGAATCACTGTGCATTACTAAGACTGTGTTTATCACTAGCCTTCTGTTTCCCACACAAAAGGCTATTGCGTTGAACAAATTAATATGTATTTTGATTTACTTAAAAAAAAGTGCTTGTAAATTTCTTAGGGACCTGCCACTTTTGACTGTGGATCAGTTGATGTACACTTGTATTATTAAAGCACTCAATAAAACACTGTGGCTGATACATGCACTTTTTGCAAGACAGTGCTTTTGCGTTTATGCAGGATAGACTGCAGTTCTGTGTGCAGTTGTCCTCACATAATACATCTGCAGGTTAGGCAACTATTTTTGGACCTGAACTATTCATTTCTTCTCAACAATACATTTCTTAACAGTGAATTCTTCAATGTGTACATCTTTCATATATAAACATCTTCTGAATTTCTTTTACAAGCTGGTGCTCAGATATTCTGGAGACTCTTTCTGCATCTTTTATACTGTAGCTTCACTATATCCATCTTGTTATATTTAAAAATTGACTATAAAAATATCCTTACAATGAAAGCAGAATATGGGATGATGATTTTATTCAGTAGGCCTGATTTTGCCTTTCTCCAACATTTTTATTTGTAAAAGGAACTGTTATTTAAAAAAAAAAAAAGATGTTTTTTAATGGAAAATTGAGCCCATTGCACCAATCATTCCCAGCACGTTCAATGGCAAGGGTATTTCTATTCAGATTTGACCTTCAGGCTAATTTTAGATATGCAGCCATAGAAGGAAAACTACTTGGCTAAGGAAATGTGTGGGTGTTGTGATTTGGAAAATATATACTGTGATGCTGATATTTAAATGTTCTTTGTGTTGCAAAGACATACTGGAAAATCTGTCTCATATAATTAAATGTTACAAATGCTGTATACAGTGGTTGCCTACCCTCTCCCTCTCTCCTTGTTCTCTTATGTTTAGTAAGTGAGAATTTTGAGAAGTTGCACTAAAATGGAGACAACATATAGAGGGAGCTGCCCTGAAAACTATAAAAAGTCAATATGATCTCATAGATGCCCTGTGCCAACCACTTCACTGCTCAGTTTTTCCAGGCTCTTTTGTTTTTCCCTCAGCTGTTTGCTGATAATGGAACAACTCACCTCAACTCGTGGAAGAGGTGTCCTCTTCATGCAGAGAAGCTGGAGACAGTAGCTTTGTCACAGACAGTAAGCACACACTGCTCTAGGAACCCTGAGGATCTCAAAAAATAATGACTGTTTTGACCAAAGTAGTTGGAGAGCTTTCTGTGTCTGAAGAAGCCAGCTGGTTAACGATGTAGCCATATAACATTTTGAGGCCAGCAGATCCCAAATATTGATGAGAAAGAACAATAATATTTTTGAAAAATAAAACCAGCCCACATCACCCCTCAAGTGCACCAAAACCCAGACTCAGCTCATTCAGAACACTCTTAAAAGGACAATTATTACAAGTGTTTCCTTCAGAAGTTGTTTCCACCATATAAAGAACGCCCACAGTTGAAGGGAACCTACCCATTGAAAAAAAAATACCACAAACAAACCATATCTTGCCCAGTAGAGTAATGGCATAACTTCCTTTATCCCAACTGCTAAAGAGATTTATATCATGAAGGATCTGTATCCCTCGAGACAACAATTATTATCCAGTTTCAGATATTTCTCATGAACTACTTTAAGTGCCTGCCATACTGCAGGCTTTATTTACACTCAGCTGAACAGAATGCATTAATTTCCCAGCTATAGTTCCCAGAAACATGAACAAACATTTTAATTCTGTTTAAAAAGAAAGTCTTTAATTTCCACTATCATCTACTCTTTATTTTCTTGCCAAAAAAAAAAAAAAAAAACCAATAGAACTAGACAAGCCTATTCTATCACTAATGAAAGCATAACTGGAAGACAGATGAGGTAACTTAGAGGAGAAGCACAGACTTATTAATAAATGTCTATTCTAAGACTATCTGCTTTAGTTGTCTTACTGATCAAAGCTGTGCAGTTTGAAACTACAAGTGAGTTGCCCTCTGTATGAAGCTAAACAGTGGCTTCATCACAGATAATATAAAACTACTAATTTTAAGAACCATAGGGATCTGAAAGAAATAATCAGAAAGGATCGATCCATTTTTTTAAAGCAGATGCAGAGTCTTCTGGTGTCTGCAGATGGCAAATGTTTGCAAGTCTGGCCTTAAAACATTCTCCTGTATTTGCAGATCTGCTCTATTTGCTTCCTGAATAATTCTTTTTCTTCATCTGCTAAACTGTTGTCACTGAGAAGTGATCTGTTCCCAACAGAACTCAGTCTGCCAGCAGAGCTTCTCTGACCAATTGAGATAGTCTCTGTTTTCTTTTACATTTAGAAAATATTGTGCATTATGCAGTCCTGGCTTTGCCCTTCAAAATCTTTACAAATTTAACTGATTCCCATTTTCTCTGGCACTGAACCATCTCCTTTCTAAGTTAGAGATAGTGAAGTTCACATGCTGTCCTCCCATATCTGGGTATGAAGAGCATTCTAATGACCTTGTAACACATCTTGTAACACAACACATTGTAAAATACCTATCCAGTAGTATATAGCTGTCCTAAAATAGCCTATAGAGGCATTCACTTGGTCAAATCTCAGTATTTTACAGGGCTCCAAAGCTTCCTTTTTGTTCTATAAAGACATCTACAGTTTTTCCAACAGCAACTGCAGTATCAAGTAAACACGTATTTAGTTTCCAGTAGCCCCTGCTAAATGTCACTGTCCCGAACACTTTTGAGTTCAACTCAGACCAGGCAGAAATCAGGTAAATCTCCAGACTGTACTTACTCATTCAGTAATCAGAGAAGTGGCTTTCATATTCTGAAACTGACTGAATGATTCTCTTACCAAAAAATTATAAAGCAATATATATTAAATGCCCCAAATCATCCTGTAACATGCCATTTTCAGAGGCTACTTAATGAGTGAATTTTAGTGGCTCGTAATCCTTTTGCTTAGCATGGACCATGGATCATTGCAGCCAAACAGTTAAAAATCCATTTAAAAAGCTGCTGTGCTATTCCTTCCATAGGACAGGAATAATTCCTATTGAAAGATTTTTCTGCAACTTCTCATATTGTGAGCCAGAGATAGGTATTCAGTGATAGACATTTCATTTCCAAACAACAGGCATCAGCTGTTGCAAGAGACAACAAGCATTGCTTCTTCCCTTCTGACCTGTACAAGGATACCGTGTATGTATAAAACATCAGAGGTGCCCGGCCCTGCAGTTCCCAGAGCCAGGCCCCTCTCCCAGGTCCTCAGCCTTTAAAATGCTTTCTTGGATACCACCTACCTCCTAACAGCACTCCTCCATAACCTGGAGGTCCATGCTGTGGGTGTAGTGCATGATGTGGGTCACTATAGCAGCACAAGGGACCAGAGCCAGGTCCCTCAGGTATCATGCTCCCTATCAAACCATCTGGCTTATCACTGTCATTAATCCCTGCGAGTTACTCCTCTTTCTCACTCATCTTTCCTTCATGCTGCCTGCTTCGCTCTTGAACTGATTCATTACTCCCAGCAAAAGGCTATCCTAGATATTGATCCCAGCTCACATAGCTTTTCCTGACGTTGCTTGAGTGTAAGAATTTCTTCCTCCTAAGAATATGCCTAGGAGGTGCCCCCTGGCTCCTCTCCCTTGCCGGAGGCAATGCCTACAACGGGAACTGGAGCTGTGAAGATGCCCTGTGATGATTCAGACAGTGCAGGAACTCCCTATTGCTCCAATCCCAGCACTATCCTGGGATCTCCTTTTCTCCTTTCCAATTCTGACAATTTTCTCTAAAGTCAGATATTTTGCACCAGTTCCAGTGCACTTGCTATATTTTTTTTTAATTTGGACACACTAAAACAAGGATTCAAAGTAAAACATCAGTCACCTTCAAAGTCACAACTGACCAGCCTTGATAGCTATGATTCCTGTAGAGTCACTTGAGCTACTGATTTGCCTTCCTCAGTTTCTCCTTCTATTCTTCTCTTTTCCATTTCCTTTCACTTTTATCCTTTCTGCCACCATATCAATACATTATCTTGAAACTTCCTTTTTCCCCCTCCCTTCACCTCAGTCATGATTGTTCTTTTCTCTGTCACATAACACTGGGCCTTCCACAGCTACTTGAAATCTCAAAATCCCAAGTTTTGTATGTCTCAGAAGAAAAAAGAAAACCTTTAAAGCTTTGCATGAATACTTCCTCATTGTGCAATTCCTGGCAGAGCCTACATATTAAATCACTTCTCCCACACATGTCATTGTCACTAACAAAATCCATGCTGCCATACCTTCTTAGCATGAGCTCCATATGCAAATGGAGCTCATATCCACAGCTCACATGGTCTGCAGGACCAGTGCACAGCTGCTTAGGCACCCATCACAGCCTCACTCAGGTCACAACAGGGATCTATTTGGGGACTATCATTTAACAGGAAGAGTTTCATGATGCCCCTAAATCCATCTGCACCCTAATTCAATCATGAACTTTAGTGAGGAGCTGCAGCACTTTAGGGTAATAAAAAGGGCAAAGGAAAACATCCTTTTTATGTCTACTTCAGTTGTGAAAAAAAGTAGCCACAAGTTAAAGGAAGGCTGAAATAAAGACAAGGCTTCTAAACCATCCTAATCCCTTGCTGGTCTTAAATCAGGAAAAAAAAAACACACTTTACCATCAAAATAAAAGTTGCATTTGAATTCTTAGATTGTGCAGAACTGATTCAAAAAAAATATTACTGTCACAAGTGTCAACATCGTGGAAGAGGAAACATCACTGGTGGGACAGCCACATCAGTGGCTTCCTAGAAAACCTTTTCTAGGGAAAGATTCCCCTGAGAAGAGCTTACTGACAGCCCCATGGTGCCCAACTCCCTCTGGGGCACAGGCAGGCCCTTTGGAACATCCCTTGAGGATGGAAACAAGCCCTTCAGGTCACTCCTTATTGTCACTGCTTCTCAGATACACTCACTCGCAACAGGCATTTGTTGCTGAGGATTCAGTGCCAGGATCTCCCTTTGTGCAGCTGAGGACCTTGAGGTCAAGAAAAACAATGGGTCACACTTCGGTTTTCTATGAAATGCTGCTTTTCTCTCCAGTTGACTCAGCCTTTGTAAGCCCCTCAATGGAGTCTCTTAGCATAAATGGAGCTCCTACCACGAAGATTTCAAAACAGCCCCTCTCCTTTCCCCACCTGTTATAGAAGGGCAAAGTAAATGCATTTGCCCACTGCACTGCTGCTACACCTTGCCTGCAGCAGAGCTTAGCTGTGTGCTAACCCACAGGCAAGCTGCTCCCGTCTATATTCCGTGATCTCTAAAATTCTGCTTTGCCAGCAATTGCTACTGAGAACCTGCAAAATTTTCCCTTCTCTCTTCCTTTGGACCTTGTGTGCTCTGGTCGCACATCCCTATGGTATATAGGATATAGGGATCCTTCTCAGCTGCTCCCCAGGCCTCAAATCTACTTCTTCACTGCGGCCGCAGCCCCTTGCCGAGCCTGCTGTGGACACCAAACCACTGGCTCTCCCGAACAGCAGACACGGCCCACCACGACGTGCGGACACGGCACCGGAGACGGGGGAGCCTGCCCAGCACCTGCGATGGCAGCCGCTTGACAAAAGGAGGAAGTGAAAACCCTGTGTGCTCAGTGCCGTGGGAGAGCAGCTACCGCCTTCGCTGCTCAGCTGGTGCTCCAGCGCGACGTTTATCTGCAGAGCTTGTGGTCCTGGGGTTCGTAGCAGCGCTGGTTGTTTGTCTTTTAGGAGAAAGAGTATAAGAAGCAACAAAAACGGTTTGTATTAAGTGTCCTCTATGTTACTTAATAAACAGAGTGCAACTTAAAAAAAAAATATCTGTGTGCAGTGAGAATTTTATCATCTTTCACACAGGAAAAGCATTCTGTGAATTAAAGTCTCTACCGCTTCCTGTTCTGCTTCATGATTTATTGTTCACCCAGTGCCGTTTGCTACAGTACTAAAAGGAGATGTTCCTGAAGTACTCACAGTTTAAATCCTTGTTGCAAAGCAGGAGAGAATAATCAAAGTAATTTCAAAGTAATCTAATCAGGACGGCTTATGGAAATATTTATACACATACATTTTTATGATAATTTAGTAATTGATAAGCTTAAAGAAAAGTCTTTCTCCTGTTTCATAATATACAAGAGAGGCCTTGAAATAATGTATTTATTACCACTTTATCTATTCAAAATAAATATGGAGCTGAATAATCTTACATAGAAGTTTTCTGGTGTAAGAACAAGACGGCTACTTGTGTAGTGTATTACTATGTGGATTTAATTATCTAAAAAAAATAAAACCATCTGTGACTCTTTTCTCTGAATTTATTTAAAACATTGAGAAATGTCTGAAAACAACAATAAAAAAAAAGACAGTAGCCACTTGGGTCCTGCTGATGTTCTGGATAAAACTGAAAGGTGAGAGATACAATCATTAAGTTTCACATAGTACTACTGAAACTCTGGAGGCAGAAGAACAAGAGATGCAGTCAAACCCGGAGCGGAACTGAAGAAAGGAGGAACTTAGAGGAACTAAAAAAAATTACAGAAATAAATATTGCCCTTATAGGCTACACATTTCCTCCAATCTTCTATATATCCTGTAGCATCCCCTGTAGCTCAGTATATTCTCTGTGAGTTGCAGTGTGCTGAAGAGTTTTAGCAAAGCAGATGAAGATTCCCCTCTGCCAGCCCTGCCAGCTCCGTACAGCTCTCACTCCACAGCAGGCTGACATCGGGAAGGGAAACATGCAACCTCAGGAAGCGAGTTTGCTAAATCCCACAGCCAAGAGAAATTTTGTGCCTTTTTTTTTTTTTTTTTTTTTTCCTTATTCTTGGTCCCCAAAGTGGAGGGGGACTTCGGCCACCTCCTGCTGTGAGGCCTGTGCAGGGCACGGGGAGGCTGTGTGCAGTCTCCACAGAGCTTCTCTACTGCCGCACTGAGAATGTGTGACAGGACATCTGCCTTCCCTGTGACACTGACCATCAAAATCTAAGCATCAAGCCAGGAAAAACAACCCTGGTCTTCATTTTTTTTTATACATAGCCAGAAATTCCCCATTTTAGCTGTGTCTCTGGGAAACCAGTGACATCTCTGGGGTATTCAAATTCAAAGTAATGCTGAATCAAAAGGACTTTTCCAGAATTTGGAAAGTACATGCAGTCTCTGTAGAGATAAAGCTGCTAATAGGTAATGCTCTCCTTCATGATATATCTTCATTCAAGGGCTGGACCACCACTGCTCTGCCCCTGCAGCACCACTTAATGCCCTCATCATAACCTGAGGGACTGTTAGCCTTGAGGAACAGTATTAGGAGCATATTTGTAGAGTGGAATTTTTTTTTCTTTGGTGTTGAAGTATTTTGTCTTTTTCAAAAATTAGGTCATGGCCTGTCTCCTCAGGTTCTTCCCTGCGTTTCCTCTTCCCATCTGTCCTGCTTCTCACAGTAGTGAGCAAAGAGGAAGCCTGCAGTGAAGGACCAGTCATCCCCCCAGGAGGGGTGCTCCTGGCACCCATCGGCCAAGCCTGGGAGTCCTCACTGCGCACAGCGGTGATCTACAGGAGACATTTTGGCAAAGCACGGGGAGATGCAATCTTAGTAGCAAGAAAAACACTGAAGAACGGGAAGTTTCCTTCCTCAAGAGCCTGCCAAATGAGTGCATAACGACTGCACAGCAGCGTGAGCCCAGGCGCCACGCTACGCTTGCCCAGATGGCAGGATCTGATTTGCAAAGGACATGCTCCATCGTTTCTTAGATTATAACAAGCTAATGGATGCATGTATTCGAAAGTACATTGCTGTATGTGTGTATTTGGTAGGATAATGCTGTATGTGCTCTTATTTATACATCTATGCTTGTTTCAGTCCATGGTTATGAGTTGTTCCTCAGGACACGCTCAGGGCTTCTGCAGGTGGATGGATGGACATGGGGACATGACTTTGTGTTTGCGGTAGGTGATGGCAGTGGGGTGAGAGCACTCCCAAGCCCAGGGGCTCTATCTTTCAGGCCTCGCTCCCTTCCTACCACTGAGGTAAAAGGGGAAAAGGGGAAAAGTCAACGGAAGTTGCTTCTGCAAATCTGATGTACCTAAACTTGTGCAAATGAACTGATTCAAGATCAAAATGTCACCTTACTGTCACAAATGAGCTCACCAAAACGTAAAGACGTTTCTTCATGCGGAGCACAGCACTACTTGACAGGATCAGGATGACCCACTTTCCCTAGAGATGTAGTGCACAGCTCGGAAACCTGTGAGTTCACCGAGTGCCGCTGGGACAGGCAAAAGGCAAAAAGCAAAGCAGGCTGAGTATTACTCTTCCTCTCCTAGCTCTTAATTGTTGCCTCTGCAATGTTGCCATCTCATTCTGGCCCACAGCAGAAGGCGAGACTGGCATTTTCATTCTTACTTCAAGGACGAATGAAAAAAAAAGCTTACATTAAAACAAAACAGTCAATAATTCTCCAGGAGTGGCTCATAGTATCAATTTCTTCCCTTACTGCATACAGCAGCCTTCACACTGCTCCAGCATGCATAAACAAAAGGGACTGTACCCAAAGGTCTCAAGACACCCTGTAAAAAGGTGGTTAAATTCATGCACTGTAAATCAGGCACCCTGTCTACATCAGTGTGATTGCTCTTCATCCATAATGCTCAATATATGAAGGCTTCATTTCACGACAAAGGCCTTTTATATGGTAGAGTTTTGCCTGGAGGAATATTTCAGCAGCATTTTGTATAAAGTTTGATAGGAATTTTAGCAGAAAAAAATGGTTAATAAATATATTTATCTGTATCACAGTCTCCACATAACTATATTTCTCACGTGTATATGAGATCTCAATAGTGAATCTGGCCAAATGTAGTTGGCCAAACCACTTTTTCTCTAGGGTATTGTTTTTCCTGTGTATGAATTTGGTTTTAAAGTCATTTGCCTGTTAAGATGCCTCCCTCAGTATGGGTCTGCTTTATTTTCATAGAAGTTCTTATAAACAGTCCTCCACAGATTTGCCACTGAAGTGTTGCAGCACTGGGAAACTGAATATAAAACAGAGTATAAACCTAAATGAAAATGCCTTATAGGAATTGATTTTTATTGTCTGAGCTGATAGAAATACAGAATGCCAAAAGCATACTGAAAAGTAAATTCAATTAAGTGCTAGTAATCTGAGGTGTCATTAGTAACATAAGCAAAGAAGTGTTTTGATTTACTACATGTTATTTTTGGTTTGGCACTGTTGCCAGCAGAGAGAAATCTTATAGTTGAGCAGGAGGGAGCTGAGTACTTTCTCAGCTGCTTGTTCTCAAGTGTTGATTGCCACCACACTCAGCTGTGGAGGTGGGAGGGCGAGGGGGGAATGGGAATGGACTGGATACATCCTGTGCTAATTGAGTCCTTAATAAGGTACTACCAGAAAGGTGGGGGTGCTGGAGCTAGAGAGTAAGGGTAGTATGGCCTTCAGCTGCAGGGAGCTGATTCAAGAGCAGGGCTTCCTTTTTATTTTGGGGGACTTTGAGGGTAAGGAGTTTTTATTATCATTTCTTTAAATTTATTTATTTTCTTTAGGTTAGCTTTCTGAACTGGCAGTGTTTGGGATGCGCATTTAGGTGGTGATGTCAGTGGTGACTACATGCCTGCCCCTCGGGGGTGAGGGTAGAGGGCTTAAAGAGAAGGGGCAGCTTCTGCCTTTCTGCAGCTGCCTGAGCTGCGGCAAAGCTGGAAGCAGGGGCACCTTGCTGAGAGCTGGAAGCTGCATATAAAGTAATGATATCACAGGTCTGGTGGCTCAGTGCTTGCCTTGGGTTTCCTTGTGCAGTCCCTGACTGCAGCCTGTGCCTGCCTGGTGCTGTGCTCCTATTTCCTCCACTGCAGCCCTGTCACTAGTTCTGAGTGCTGTTTTTTCTTTTTTTTCCTCTGACAGTTTTCTTATTCTCCCCACACTTGCACTTTTATTTACTGCTTCATTCCCTCATGCAGCTCTGCTAGGAGCTAGTTTATTGCTTGCTCTCAGCTTTGCTTTGTATTTGTCTGGGAGGCAACTTATTGGGTACACCAGTGTTACTAATCCCTTATGTGGTGGTGGAGGAGGAAGAAAAAAAAACACTTCTTAAAATGTCTATTTTTTTTTTTTTTCCCCCAAGATAAAAGCTGTTTTGCTCCAGCAGCTGAGGCCTTGGGAGGTGTGTTGGTTGTTGTATGACAATTGATAAAATTGTAGGATGTGCTTTCTGCTTCAGGTGAAAGCTTGTGGTAAATGGGAGGGATTTATATGCAGCTGAGGTAGATCCCCAAAGAATGAGGTGCCAGGAAAATAGTGTAGTTTTTTACCCTGAATTAAAATGTAGAACTAACGCCTTAAGATGATGGTGGCCTTGAATCAACTTTGGTTGTTGTATAAATCATCTGCTGACTCAACTTCTCACACTCAATTACTGTGAACACACTGGGGTATAAAACACTAACTCTGCTGTCAATCATGAACAGCTTTATTTTCTAATCTCTTCCATGTGTCATATTTGCTTTCTTTTTAAATTCAAGAAGAAATTAAGTGATCTCCACACTTTGGCATTCATTGTTGTTGTGGAAGTGTGTGTGTGTGTGTATATATATTGTTATGTTGGTCTCTGTTATTGTTGTTTTACCTTTGGGCAGGGTCAAAGAAAGAGTTGCTTTGAATAATACCAGGAAAAGCATCCTTTTGAAGAACTCTTGGCATGCAGTGAAAGCTTCCAGGCCAAGCAGTAAAAGCTGCCAAGGTGAAGCAAGTGATAATGTAGTATTAATGAACTGTATCATACAACTTTAATAGGTGATGCTGGCTATCAGGCCTGTTTACGCTATGGAAATATCTGCATGTGATATTTCTGTCTTGGAGAAAGTGATTACTCACTCCCTTTCTCTTCATATACTGTCTCCACAGTGAGTTAGTTGGGCATTGCTCCAAAGTATTGATTTCCCCAACCTCTCCACCCCGCTTTCTGAAAACAGCTTTCAAATCTGATGAGAATCAAATGAAGTTGATTAAAAATATTCATCTCTGGGAGTTTAACATTATTCCTGCTGAAGTCAAAGAAAGCTTTAAAACTTAATCAGGGAATAGAAGGGACTGATTTCATAAATCTTGGGTTGCCAGTTTACTAGCTAGCTCTGCTCAAGTTTGGTCTTTTCATGACTGACCTCTGAGTTCTGCTATTAAATGAGGTTATGGAGAGAGTTACAAAGTGGCAATAATAATAATAAGCAAATAAGACCTTATTTGCCTCATGTGAAGCACAGAGGTGATTTTAAAAAAGTAGGTTCATTTGGGCTGGGTAGAGTGTATTGGTCAATCCTTCTTAGTGCAAATAGACATGACCAGAGAGGTTGAGAGCTGGAACTGTCCACATCTTCCAAAGGGCAAAGCAAAACACACTCTGACCTAAAGTAACTAGCTCAGTGGGAAATCTACTTAGACAAGAACTCATCCTCTGTCTTCCAGTCCCTTAGACATAACACCAATGTCCTTTTCAGAAGGCTTACTTTTGTCTGTTCAGCATGGGTTCCTCATTCACTCTGTGCTAAGCAATAATTTTCTTTCAGTTTAATTAAAATACTTCCGGCTGCTATGATGCCAGTGAGTGTATCTTTAATTATGCTGCCAGTTCACAGGTCCTTAGCCCTGTAGGCACAGTGGTCAGAATGAATTTGTAAATGAGGGGAAAAAAATGATGAGAACAAATCCTTAGGGTATTTCGGCAGCTCATAAAAATCTGTGAGGAACAGAGGAAACAATGCAAAGGTGCTAAACTTTGAAAAAGGAGAAGGATCAGCAATTATAGGCTCTGATCTTGCAGAACGGTCTTTTCTGTCAGCATTACAGGAATTTGTCCATCTGTTTTACCCTGAGTCCTGCTGGAAAGCCCTATGGCCCTTCTCTGGCTGGTTTATTCAAGCTGTGTGGATTATGAGTGTTTTTGTGCTTGTTTGCTTGTTTTTGTTTGCTGTTATTAAGGGTGTGTGGGTTTTTTTTTTTTTTAAGTCACTTTATGCCACACCCTGTCTTTTTTAAACAGGGAATCTCTTTGCTCTTGCATAATTTTCACAAGATTCCTTGGTCATTTGTTCTGTGCCATACAACATACCCATTGGTTTACTTTGATAATCATGTGCTGTTTCTCCCATCCTTGGAGTATTTGACAGTACTGGTTTGCATGAAGCTGACGTAGTGGGATGCTATAGTCTATATATTCTGGTGGAGCACACCACTTCCTCTGCTCATTTCCTCTCTTCCACCACATTGTCATAAGCTGTAATACATGATAATGCACATGAGGTGGCATTTCTATTTATAGATGCAGACAGCTATACAAAGTGTGGAAAATATAGCACTACATAATGTTTGCAAGGAAAAAAATCATTATAGATGACATCCTCATATCTAGTAGCAGAAAACTATGTCGTGAGACACTTGTAAATTGACCCAAGGGTATCCTGTGGGAAGTCTCAGTTGTCTTCATGCTGTGTATTTTTGCCTTTTTTTTTCCCCCCCTCCATTTGTTTTTTATTATATTCTAGCTATTCAGTATCTACATCATGTTTTGGAATTTCCTTTAAATTGACCTAATGTCGTCCACTTAAAAAGCTGACTTAGTCCATGATAACCTCCTTTTAAATTAGAGCTACTAGAGTTAGTGTTTATGATACAGTTCAAGAAGGAGCAGCTGGAATTGCCCTTGCAGGGCCCTAGCACTCCTGTTGGGATGGCTGCTGCCATGTGTGGCTGGCTGGCTTCAATGTAAAGCTTTGTTTGAGGTTCTATATGCCCAGCCTTATGTTATTATGGATTCAAAACACATGCAGAAGTCACAAGGTGCAGCTTGACAACACCACTTAACTGATCTAATTGTGTCCTGGTGTTGAGAAAGGAGCATTTCTTCTCACTTCCAGGTGGGCATTTCCATACTGGTAATGAGCCTTGTTGATTCAATTTACTGACTTTGCAGAAACTAACTGTGCTTGGAGGTAGGAGGGTCAGGTGAGGCTTCACATAACTCCTCCAGAGCTGGAATTAAATGGTGTGGTTGGAGACGGAGGGAACAGGATCTGTGTTTAGCAGCAATGAACTGCCAGATCCCTGAATTTACTTCTGTCCTGCTCATCGTCATGAGTCCACAGACTCTGCTGTCTACATCCACCCCTTTCCTTGTCCTGGTTCTAGAGTTCCCCTGGCATTAGGACGAGTCACTTCTGCAGGCTAAGCTGGTAGAGAATGGATGACTGCTTGGGTGTTGGGAGTGTGTTCCTGGCTTGCCTTCTGGAGCTGCTCAGCACAGGATTAGTGCTGAGGCTGGCACGGGAAAGGAGACAGTGGATGTGCAACCAGGGGTGGGAAGGAGGGTGGGATTGCAGCAGAAAGCAATTAACTCGGTTTAAGCTGTTGTTTTGTGGCAAACTGAGCCAATTTCAGGGGTGGCTTATGCACAAGCATAAGAATACAGTTAAGTGCTCCCCTAGCAAATGAAAGCATTTCCCTTGGTAAGTCTAAATGTGAACATGGAGTAACTGGCTGATTCTTTTATTTGTTTTGATTTATTCTTTTTCCCCTCTAAACACTCACATGAAGGTCTAAAATGTTGTGTGTATTTATAGTCAAGGATGCAGCCCTTAAAAGAAAGGACCATATTCCATTCTTTGCTAGCCCCTATCGTGTCTGAAGGACCAATGACTCTGAGAGGATTTCAGCAGAGATCTTTGACTGACTTTCTGGCTTGGAGCAGGACTAGGATGGAGATTGTGTCTTGAAAGTGGAGAATAAAAGCAGACTTTTCTATCATAAATGTGCATCAGTTATATTTTATGGCAGTTGCCTTGTTCCAGTTGTTGCTTTATGTTCCCATTTGCCCGAGAAAGAAGAAGTTGCTTCCAAAGTGCATCTGAGTGGCTGGTATCTGTCAGCACCCCATAGAGCCTGGAGTGGCCAGACTTAGTGTTGCTGCAAAGTGCTCAAAAATATGGCACTTTGCTGCTGCCCTGCTTTGCTATGATCTCTGAAGCTGAGCATCAGGGTTGTTCCTTATCTCTAGTGCCAGTGTGGATCCATCTCTGGACAGATCTGCCCATGAATGGCAGCAGATTGAACAACAGGCAGGGGCTAAGTGCTCCCTTTGTGCCCATAACTACAAGAGGTGGCATGAAGGAAAGTGCCAAGAGCTCAATGAAACAGAGCTGGGTATATTTCCCCTCTTGTTGGGGCAAGCCAGAGAGGATGGAAGCTGATGATTCGTGTTATTTCATTCAGGGTTTCCTTCCAAATAACAGTCATTCTTTCCTTACGGAGAGCTGCAAAACCAGTGGAAAGGGCATTCTGCTAGGCCATTTTGTCCAGGAATATGCTGACCCACAAAAGCAGCTAAACAGAATTATGGAACATCAAAACCAAACATTAATAAAAAGAAGCAGCCGCATTTAAGGTACTTCCTTCGGGGTCTCAAAAAAGAAGGAGAAAAAAAAAAAAGCCCCCCAAATATCAGTGGGAATGTTTTGCTTTTCACCAGGCCATAGGCATGGAAACTATGCAGAACTTTGGAGCTACTTGCAATAGCAACACACAGGAAAATCTGCAGCATTTGGGTCTTTTTATGGTGGAGGAAAATAGTGTTGCAGAAGCAAAAACAATCCCCTCTCTGCTTACTCACACATATCCGATATCTATCCTTTCTGGTGCCTTATTACCATGGGGATACTTGGGTCTGAAGTCACTCTTCCCATAGCAGCTGCAGATAGGCTATTGATCTTCTTGATAATCAGAATAATTTTGAAGAAAAAGTTAAGGGGCTCACTTCCTAGCTGTTCTTCTTTTTAATTCTATAATATACAAATAGCCTTATTTTAAAGCTTTTCCTGTTTCCTGCCTTCTTTATGAGGTACCCTTCAATGCCTCTGCTACTTATTTGGTAGTGATATGTGACTCAGTGTCTGGGGTTTTGCTTTGGGAAGCGTCAAGATGGGGGCTGAAGTGGGTAGAAGAGGCTCCTGTTTCTTAAGGGGATTTGCTCTCTCTAACTTGACTGATCTACAGGTAAATAGCTTAAATTGTTCAAGGTGAGGGAGGGAAATGTGTAGAATTTCAGTCTTTTTATGGTATCTACATTTTTAAATGAAAATACATATATCTAGGGAATATATGCAGCTTCCTTTACTTCAGCCTCAGAATCTTTAATTACCTTTACAACCCTGCTGTGCAGCAATAAAACGCTATTATCTGCACTTCATTTCTTCTCCTCAGATAAGGAAGGCAAGCAAAGCTAAGGACTGGTAGAAGCCAGACCCTAAGCAAGAGGTTTATGATCTTGATGCAGCAGATGGAGGCTTGGTGTTGAAGCGAACTGCAGCAAATTTGCATGCCGAGTGGAGAATTTTCTACTTAGCCAGCGAAAAATGTGAAACAGGGGCCTGCCTTGTGCTTGGCATTTCACTGCCTGAATCAGACACATGTGGAAGAACTCCTGTCCTCTCTGGATACAGAATTTGTGTTTATTTCATAAGATTGGGAATGTTTATCCAGTCACTCAATAAATCATTTAGGCTTGTTGCAAAGAGCCACTGCACAGGTAAAGGAATGACTGAAATACCAAGTGAGGCTTGGGTATAAGAAAGAGACACTGAGGAGCTTGACACAGCAGTGAGTGGTAGTGAGCACTAATATTTAAAAAACAGCTAAAGTCTATTATGATAATGGTTAAAGTTTTTTAAAAAAAAAAAAAAGCAAAAATTTTAAAGTTTGTTTTTGGCTTTTTTTTCCTCTGCTTTTTGTGAGGGCATCTGAGCAGATGTGTTGTGCTTACAATCATAAACATGTGGTCTTCACAGCTTTTCAAGTCTGCTGCTTACATTGGTCACTTTCCACTCAGCTGGTGTTTTTTATATTATTTCCCTTAAGTTTTGTGTGTGGCTTTTTTTGGTTATTTTTGTTGGTGGTATTTTTTTTTTTTTTGTTGCTGTTGTGTTTTTGATTTTTGAAGTTTTTTTTTGGTTTTTGGCTTTCCTTAACTCCCCTTCTTGTAATGAACCACTTACAGAGGGGGAAGAAAAAAAATCTTCCTATTGATGCAAATCAAGCAAGAATCTTGAAAAGATTGTTTTTGATGCTGCAGTAGGCTATATATTTGCAAGGATAAAGCTTCCAAAATAACAAGATTTTTTTCTACAATATGAGAGAAGAGCAGATGTACATGTTTCAGGTTTGTATGGAGTGTTTTTATGGTTGTTCCTTAAGCATTTAGTCACAAATTGTCAGGAGCAAGCAGCACGTGTGCTCTGACTCTTTCTGGGTGAAACATTTATCTCCTTACCAGATGCTTTCAACTAGTTTCCCCATATTTCTAAGTAGCCAGTATGCTATTAAATGCAGAGGATCAAGACTGGGATTGTGTTATTTATGAGGAACTTGCCAGGCTATTTACTGTTGTAATATTGATGAGGCTTCTTGGTCGGGTCGCTTTAGTATAGTATGGTAGGAAATGAAAACTCTCTTCCAACTCTGAAGCCAAAGCTTAGGGAAGCTTGATTTTAATTTGCTAACCACCTAACCAGAAGAAAATAAAAGGATGTTGCCAGGAAGCAGGTGTTGCATCTTGGTTCCAAACTATGCACTAGATTTGTAACTCATGTTGAGGTCCTGGGCATTATTAGTACGTCATGGGGTCATATGCTCTTGATTCCCCTTATCAAATGGGATTTGGGTTTATTGGAGGATTCTGACAGATCAGTGATGCTCTCAGCTTCATTGTGCCCACTGTAAAAGGTCAATCAGTGCTGGCTCAGAGAAGCGCTTTCCAGCCAGAGTCTTCCTGAGAATAAACTATAAATGTTTTGTCTATAACAAGGTGATGAGAGCTTAGTATTGCAGGGTTTTCCTGTACTGCTGGAAGTCTTTTTGTTTATGGAGATGCCTCTTTTTCCAGGATATATCAGCCTGGCAACAATTATAAATGAAACCCCACGAGCTTGGGACTTTCTTCTATTGTTTTCAGTGAAATGCAAAAAAGCACTGGACTACATTTCTTCAGGGGGGGAAAAACATTATTCTGAGCTTCTAAGAAGAAGGAGGAAAAAAATATCTGGAGGATTAAAATGGAAATCTTTCACTACAGAAAGGTATGTTCCCTCCAGGAGAGTGGTTCTGTGGTGTGAGTGCCTCCCTTGAAGGGTGCTGAGGGGAGCTTTGGGAGGCTCCAGTGGTCCCCTCAATGACGAGAGCCCAGAGCCCCAGGAAAAGAGAGTTTAGTCATAAGCTTCAACACTTCTAACTTATTCATTAATTTTTGTTTGGCAGGAATAGGGAGATGGAAATCTTTTATTCCAAGATAATGAGACTACTATATCCAAAATGGAAGAGAGAAAATAAGAACTTGTTGGCTGACCTAGCAGCACTGCTCTGTTAGACATTGTCATCAGACCATCCAGTAGCTCCATCATCTAATAAATATTTGACTTGTGTGAGAATAAGAGAGCCCAGCTGTTGAGATCCTGGAGCCTTTTTTATCTCAGTCCAAAATGTTTATACTGCTCAAAAAGCATCTCCAAGGGGTTTACAGTGAGTGGAAAGTGTACAAAATTGCCACTAGAGGGAATGGTGTAGTGGAATCAGAGTGCCATAATGATGATTTCATTGTGCAACATGCTTAAAGTACTTCAATAAAGCTGTTACTATAGGAAATGATGCCAGTGTAAATGCTTTGCTAATATTAAAGTGTTAGATGCATGAAATCCTGGCTATTCCAAAGAGATGAGCAAATCCAGGTGTTGGTCTCTTCTGTGGAGAAGAGGTGAAGAAGTAAATTATGCTGGACCTGTTTTTCCTGTGAATGCAATGCTGTAGGAGACATGGGAGAATCCTCTACATCTGTTTGAGAGAAGATGTAATAACAAAAACATAAAAAACTCTGAAGGCTACCCAGAATCCAATCTATAATGCTTTTGTGAAGTGGGACATGAGGATATACAATGTTATAGCAGACCCAAGACATTTTGCTGCTTGTCTTCTGTGTCTATAGGGCCTCTTATACAAAGCAAAAGGAGATCAAGCACCATGAGATCACTTCAAATGTAAAATGTGTAGCAGTAATAGCTAGTGAAATTACGGCCCCTCATCTTTCTGCAAACATAATTTTCACCTCTAACTTTAGACTTGAAAGTTCCTGATGTCCCTGAAATTCTGCTGGAATTTGTGCACTGTGCAGTGCTTAAGAGTTGTGGGAAGTGAAGCAAGCCTGATTCTCTAGTGATGAGATGTGATTGTTGAAGATGGAAGGCCTTGGAAAGAGCAGCTTGAGCCTGCAGTAATTTCAGGCCAGGAATTGCCAGATAAAAATCTTTTTCTTTCTTCCTTCTGCCCATGGTCATTACCCTACAAGGGAAGATATAATGCTTCTGCTTGCTTCCACCCCCAAGATTACTGTATTCTTTGGCAAACATTAATAGACTATGAAGAAAAGTCTTCCCTGTCCTTTTTTCTATCTGTTCTTTAATGCTTTGGACATTTCCAGGACGTAAGGCTTTGAGTCCTTTTCAAGTTGAAAGGAAGTTGAGCTCAAGTCTCCCTGTATTTTGAATCAATACCTTAAGTACCAGGTTACCATTTGAAAGGTTTAAAGAATGTGTCTCTGCTCCTTATGAGGTGATTTGGAGCTGTGAGTCTCCAGCAATTGGAAGTGACCCTTCCTACAGCCCTTGTCCAGTGTTAAAGTTTGGGAGCATGGAAGAAGTTTAGTCACCTCTGTTTTTATTCTCTACTGAATCATTCTAGCAGCTCTGTGCTTTAGTGATGTGTGTCCCAGGAGGAGTGTTTTTTGAGAATACTTTGGATCACATTTTTGAAGTATGGTTTCAAGTTGCACTTTTGGACTACTGCTGAAACAGGTGCCCCTTGACTGTGGCTTCTGATTCATCTCTTTCTGCCTCAGATCTAGACGTTGTATAGCTATAGGCAAACTGGCACAACTTGCTGTCTTGATGACAAGATGCTTCTGGGGAGAGAGTGGATGGCAGGGACATACAGGATAGTTTTCTAGGAGGTTAAGCTGAATGGACTTGACCCTGAGCAGTGTTGATTGTAGGATCAAAAAATCCGAAACAAAGAAATGGGGAGGGCATGTCACTAAAGATGGACAAGGTTAGAGAAATATGAGACTAACCTTTTCAGAAGTAGTGTATGGTTATGTTGGATTAAAAACAGCATGAAACATAGCAATTACTTAGTAATCCATTTTTGCCCACTGGTTTTAGGTGATACCTGAGATATAGCATAAAATACTGAACCTAGAAGCACAGTCTGATCATAGGTTTGTAGTGCCTGATCCCCTAAACTACAAGTTATCCCCTATGTGATTTTTAAAAAAAAAAGCCTAAACTCATCTTGAAATCAGTGAAGTATTTTCAAGAACTGATGCTGATAAACTAGAGCATTTTTTACCACCTCATAAATGCATGTTTGATGAACTGGATATTGGTGAGTGCAGTTTATATAGTTCTAACAATTCCTTCTGTGTGCTTGTGGAGAGCAATTATTCTCCTTTATCTCCTTAAACTTTATTTTTCCTTCTGTCTGTTTCTAGTTTTGACCAAATGGTACATTTTTTATTTTTGTCTTAGCACTTTTCTTAAAAGGTAGAAAATTAAAGGCTCCAGTTCATCCTAAGTATTTTGTTTCCCTTTTCCTCCAGCTCGTTCCATTCTGAGTGGAAGGGCATATGTTGTCAGATACAGAGCAAAAGAAGTACATAGCCCAGAACCTAATAAAACAACAAATCCAGCATGCCCTCCTGGTCTGCAATCTTTCAACAGGCTCCTTTCATTAAACATAAAGCCATGTGCTTCCTAAAACAGATCACATCTCTGGTTCTACAACATGATATGTGTTGCTCTCACTGTAGTTTCTAATTGATAGCAGAATAGCCTTTATTCTTACAAGGATTCTCAAAGTACCAAAAGGGGGAAAATATCTTTCAGAGAACTGTAAGCTACACAGAGAGGCTTTTCACCACTCCTAGCACTGTGTGTTATCCAGACTAACCTTGTCTGCCTCAGCTGTATTCCTGGTAGTGTCTGCAACAGCCTAGAAAGCCTAACAGCTTTAGTGAAAAATCCCAAGCAAGTTGGTGGCCTCTGATGGAAGAGTTCAGCATTTAACCTGGGATACCCAAGGGCAGGTTTTAACCATGGACTTGCTATGTGCATCCACTGCCTGTGCAGTTCCAGTTTTTTCCACAGTACCAGTGGTGATGGAGCACCCAGGAGGACTGACAAGTCACAGAAATGCCCTATTTGTATTCTGCCAGCTCTTCTGAGTTCTGGTATTTCTATTTCACTGCTATTTTGAAGGAAGGGCTAACAAAGCTGCAGCCAAGAGCTGCTAGCTTGTACTTAAAGCTACTCTGGCTACTCAGGAGCACTGGTGAGCAGGGAACTCTGATGATTCTTCATATTTGCTTAAGGAATGAAGTGTCACTGGGAGGGAGAGCAAGCTGAGATTTTTTTTGTAGAATGATTTAATATCTATAAAAATATCTTGTTACTTCTCAACAATGCAAAACAGCTTTTTAGGAATGAGTGTTGTAAACTGTACCTACTGAAAGTGCTGTTTTTATTTTAAGGTGCAAGCACCACATAAATCCACATATGTAATTTGGGGGGTGGGAGGTAAAATATGTTGCACTTCATTAGAAACGTTGTTTTTCATTTACAACTACATATGAACATTTTTTCACTAGCTGAACTGTATCTGTTTCTCTGTGCACAACTGTTAAACACATCTCAGTGGGTTTTCTGCTGAATTAAATAATCAGCTATGTTGATTTAAATGTCTTGCTCTTTTATACAAATAGGACATTTGCCCTTTTTTGTTAAACTTTCTGAAATCTATTAAATTTTTGAGTAAAAAAAAAAGGTAGTAACCTCTTTAGCTTGTAATTAACCACAGAGCTGAAAAGTTAAAGGTGTTACTGTAGGCTGATTCTGTTATGCTGATGTGAATGTGAATAATTTTATTGCAGTCAGTGTTATTATCACAGATTTTCTGTATCTGGCATCCAAATATGTTTCAGTGTATCTGAATTTCTTTTATCTAGGCTTAGGTTCACCTCAGTGACTCACCTCCACTTTGCAACCAATGCTTTGGCTTTCTTGAGAATATTTGGGTTGAGAACAGTGCAATTTTAGTTTCCATTTAAAAAGAATTAAAGATGCAATTATGCAAATTAATTTAAAAATCCTTTATCTCCAGTCTTTTGGGAGAAAGTTTTTCCAGAAAGCTTGCTAGAGACTTAAAACAGGGGTTCTTTGGCTTTGAAATGCATCCCAAGTGTTACCTGCCTCTGCCTCCTTGCATGCAGCTAGCAGGCTCAGGTGAGAGCCTGTCTCCCAGGCTGGGAGACTGACCTGTGGCCTGACCAGAGGGAGCTCTAAGCTGCTGCAGAGCTTGGGCCAGGGACTAGTGTTCTCCAGGAAAAGAACTGCTCTTGACCTGTGTCCAGGGAGAGCTGAGGGATGGGCAGGGGATGGAGGATATGCTGTGATGGAACACAGCAGCAGGCAGGGCTCTCGTCACACTTGAGCAGCTGCAGGGCTTTTTTAGTCTGGCTGTGAGACTAGGAGGTTAAATCTCCATCCTGCTCTTATGAGCTTTTAACAAGGTTCATAGAGAAGAAGAAACTGCTTTGGAACAGAGTAGAGCTGAATTCAGGAGGAGCATGTTCAATCACAAGCCTATGTTATTTCAGCTTTAAAGATTACCCACTGCAAGTATAAGGGCAAGCTAGCAAAGAGAAGAAATATTTGCAAATAACATGCTTTCTGTGACCAATGTGGCTAGCTATCCTTCCAACCATCTCTGCTTCACACGGGGAAAACTTTCTTGTGCTGGGAAAACTGCCTTGCACTGGTCCAAAGCTCAGAAACTGATGGTGAAAGCAGCTTCTCTCCCATTTCATGAGTCTCCCCCTTCCTCACACCCAGCCTTCCCAACACGATGTGAAAGCTGATCAAGCAGCAATGGAGTTCCTTTCAAGTCATTCTAACAGGGTATGGAAAAACATAGGTCACAGAGGACAAATGGTTGTTGGAATTAAGTGTGTGTATCATGGAAACTATATAATGATGTCTGTGCTGCTGCTGCAGTAGGAAAAATGGTGATGAGTAGGCCCAGCTGTTGGTTGCATACCAGGGAAGTGCTGGCCCCTTGCAGAATCCTGGAGGAGTCAGCTGAGACCTCTTTGGGCTGAGCACATAGATGAGTTTTCTAAATTAGAGATATAACATGAAACTTGAAGTGGGAATAAAACTTCTTAGGGTTCAAGGTCTTCTGTACTTGGCCTGGGAGAGAGTGCGTGAGGGGAACAAAGTTCCCACTGTGCCAAGAGCAAAAATGGATTAAAATAACACTTGCTCTCAGTATCTGTGGAAAACCCATGCTGAGCTTTTGCTTGCTGTGATCTCAGTAATCATGAAAGGGCTCAAGGTTTCTTGTGTGGCATTTGGTGTCCCCGTAGTACATTTGCCAGGAAAATATCAGTTGACTTTTGGATGTGATCTGTAAGCCAGATCCAGCTGCTTAGAGAAGTGGCTATCTAAAGCACCTCATTAAATGCCTCCCAACATGTTTTGCTGCACAGTAATGGAGAGGATAATCCTAAGTGCTGGAACAACTAGGATGCTGATAGTACATTTGCTGCTCCCCCTCCATGCAGAGGATGCTACCAAACCAGTGATCATCAAGCACACCAGGGAGAGGAGTTTGCAGAAAGAACTGGGAAAACGAATTGTGGATTGCTCTTCCCTTTTAACTCTATATGTTAAAGACTGGGGAGGGGAGGTGGAAGGCAGGAGCAACAAGATTAAGCAAATGTGTTCTTGCTGAGAACATGGCACTGGAAAATACTTATTTAGGCTGTCTCTCACCTTTCTGTCTCTGGATAGAGTAAATCACAGTAAACTATAGATAAGCCTCTGGAGTTGCTCTGATTTTTTTTTTCTTTTTTTCTTCCTTTGTAATAATACAGGCATAGGTGAGAAGATAGTGAAATAAGCTGAAGGAAGTCCCTTCTTGTGTCTTTTTCTTTTTTAATTCTGTCAACTTTTTATAAATATATTTGAAAGATTAAAAGTACATGTACAGACCTGAAACTCTCTAGAAGAAAAGTTTTAGCATGTTTTTACATATTGTAGTAACAGCCCCCAAGACTCTACAATATAAGACTGTGTTTGAGCAACAGTCTTGGGAGCACCTCTGTTGAAATGCTGTTCACATAATGTTCTGAACTGAGATAAAATTCCATCCTGCTCTGGGTAGAGGAAGGTTTGGCTCAGAGGCAGTATAAATATCTTTGGAAAAGATTCTCTTCCTTTTGAAAGGAAACAGAAACAAGAGTTTTCAGTAGGTAAGGAATGTTCTGGAGAGAACAGGAAGCTTTTCATGACAAATTCTACTTCACAGGTCTAGTATGGCTAACACTGAGGCTGCTGCTTCACTGAACATCCCCACTATATTCCTGAAAAAGCTATCTAATATACTTAGTATTCTGCTTAGCTGACTGAAGGCAGAATAGGAGGATTTCATTTTCATATGTTGGCTCTGAGCTGTAGCTTTGCTTGGATCTGTAGATGGCAGAGAGAGATGTCTCCAGAATCACAGTCACCATCAGCATAGTCACTGGGGGGAAGCAGGCCATAAGTGCTTGAGATCTTCTATAACTTGATTACTGAATATGTTAAACATTTTAAAATTTTCAAAAATTGTTCAGATTGTAACTATATTCCAGCAATAATTAAGAATGAAGGCATAAGGGTTTACAATGTCATAAGATCCAGGAAAAAAATCTCCCATTCACAAAATCCAGGATCATACTGGCTGGATTAATGCAGAATCTCTATTACTATTAGTGGTGCAGAGGATGTGGTTCTCAATACAACTCTCGTTCAGAAGAAGTCAATGTTACATTTTTTATGCTACCCAGTCTCTTGGGACAGTATGTTAGTTTTTTTCATATAAAAGAAAAAACTAAATTGCCTAATGCAGAAAGATGGCCATCAACACTCTGTGAACACTGGACTATGCATGTCTGAAACTTAAGGCAGCATAGAAAAGCAAACATTCAAGACACCACATGTAAATCTGGACCTTCTCAGAAAGAACAGAGATCAGATCCTGAAAATGAAGAAGTCATTTAAATTACCTGAAAGAGCTGGTTCTCCTTGCTCTTCCTTTAGTCTTGCTGAAGTCAATGTTGCACTGTAACAGCCAGAGCTTTGGAGTGAGTCAGGCTCTGCTTTGTTTAACAAAAAAGGATTAAGCAGAGAGTGTTTGGGCAAGGCAAAATCGGACACCAGAAGTCCAGAAGATGAAGAGCAGATTCAGCAGAGTAAGTCAAGTTCCTTCATAATTTTGATGGCTCAAGACAGTAAGGGGTTCAGGCAAAGGAAGCTTTTGTTTTCTTGCTTTCCCTTTGGAGTTAACTGGTAAATGAGCAAATCAGTATCAGATCGGTGTTTCCACTGCTGGTGTTGATGAGCTTTTTGGGGCTTGGGGACATTTTTTTTTTTTTTTTTTTTTTTTTTTTATGGTTTTTGAGTGCTTCTTTTTAAACATTTGTGCACAAGCTAACCACTAAGACAAACTCCAGCATAGCATGCTCAGAAGTGGTTTGAATATGCTGAAGATCAAAGGGAGATGCTGCCTAGTGTTTGATGTACACTTGTTTTTAATTCAAGGTTAAGGAAACAGTGAAAGCAGGGATGTACACAATGGCCCCTATTGAGAATACATCTGAGAGGTGAAGGAAGAGACATTTCTCCCTAGAACCCCATAAAACTATGCACATATGCTTCTCCCTATTTTTAATCCCTTTTGCTGATGGGATATGGAAGAGATTTTATACAGTGGTGCAAAATGGAAATCTATTGCAGGAGGAAAGAGTGCTGCAATCCCAGAGGGACTCTTATGTTCAAAACAAAATACAACAATGGAGTTAATTAGCATTGCATGGTTCACAAAATCCCCTCGAGGGGATCTTTCTCTGTTCTAAATCATCACTTCTATGTGAGATGGAAAAGCTCCCACTGAGCAGGCCCCTTCCACAAACTTTTAATAGATATTACCACAGTTTTTCATCATTTGCCATTGGCTTTGAGAAAGGTAACAGCTGAGCCAGGGCTATTCAGCTGCGTTAACCAGCTGCATGTTAATACAGAAATACTCTCCTGCTCCTCCCTTCTGCCTCCACTTCCCCCTCCTCCCCCAACAAATTAACCCCTTTCTTGCTTCTTACTTCTGCCACCATGATAAAAGATGTACATGCATAACCATAAACATTATTGCCATGAAAAACTACTGATTAACAAAGCTAGAAAGCTAAGCAAGAGAGGATCTCCATATGGTTATTTAAATGTAACCTGTATACAGGTGAAGATGCTCAAATAAGATCAAGAACTAGAACTGCTCATCCCCCTGAAGGGGCAACCTCTACTCCAAAGGCCTTACCTCTGGAGGATGCCAGGAAGGAAGGCAAAAGTTCAGGAGGAAGAAACTTGCCCAAGAAAACCCCCAGAAATGAAACCCATGTCTCCTGACTCCCACACCTGCTGTAACTCCCGGAGCCTGCCAGCACAAGAGTCTCCGCAAGCCCAGCTAAACTCTCACAAAATGCCCTGCGCCCACACAGTGCAATTTCCAGGCCATATTAACCAGGGAGACAATCTGTGCTCTGCTCACTAATAGCATACAGTCAATGAGGATTATCACTTCTCTGCTAGTTTTATTGGCCCCCAGTCACTCTCCCACTCTGTTTTGCTTCATGCCAAAGCTGATCAGCACCTGCACATCCTCTGCTGATTTGCAATCATGTTGGCCAGATGGCCAAGTCTCTGTTGAAGTGTAGAGCTTGATGTGAAGTTCAGTTCTCTTGTATCTATAAGCTACTGAAATCAGCAGCAATGCTGTGCTGTGAATATGCCTGCACTGCAGTGCTGGCCTGTGCCTGATGTGCCTCCTTGTTGCTGATCCTGGATCTACTTTTCTCTTGAGGAAAGCATGTCTCTTTATGCCTTGAAGACGTATTTAATACGACTATCACTGCAGAAAGCCACAGCTAAAAAGACATGTTTGAGTGGGAGCATATCTGGTCACCTCGTAGCTCTCAGTTTTACTGGAAAGATCCTTTGTAAAAGAACAAGTCACACTCTATCAATGTTTGTGCTACCTGCCAATTTCTGTACAGCAAGGGAGAATTTTGTCATAGGTCACCTCTGATGATGGCCCCAGGACTGACAGGGTCTCTGATAAAGAGGAGATCTTGCCATTAGCAGACCCTATGCCAGTGGGAGCTTGGTCTCTTCCTTTTTCCATTTCAACACTGGCATTTTTAATGCTCTCTAACTTAGCTTAATACATTTTTTAATATTCCCCCGTCATCAGATCAGGATACCAGGGAGTTAGGCTTCAACTTCCCATGCTTGTTAGGCCTCAAGAACAGCTCTGGAGTATCCTGGAAGTAAGGATCGTTTTACAACCCAACAGGGAAAACTGCACCAAGAAGGCAGGCTGTTTGTTGGCACGATCATGCAGGCTACCAGTCCAGGGCAAGAGGCATCAGTAGGAAGGAACTGTTCTTGCATTTTATTAGCATTTGAATTTAAATGGTGGTGAAGTGATCAATTCTAAACCGAACTGTATTCTAACACAAACCATTTTGCACTAGCTGCGGCTGAGCGATCACCCACCCACAGCCCTCTCCCCTACCCTCTTTCTTGCGTCTCACCTGGGACACCACAGTGGCACACCACTGCCTTCCCCTTTCACATGCAAAAATTAGCAGCCAACCCATGGCAAGAGGAAATGGTTAGGCACATCACTGCTCTGAGAGTTTTGTAAGCCTCACTACCCTTGCCTTCACCTGATTTTCTTCATTTTTGCCCTTACTTTCATCCTTTGCTTCTCCCATCGCTCTCAGTGGGAGCCTGAACATCC
The DNA here is from genome assembly GCA_032273925.1 of Rhynchotus rufescens. Taxonomy (NCBI): domain Eukaryota; kingdom Metazoa; phylum Chordata; class Aves; order Tinamiformes; family Tinamidae; genus Rhynchotus; species Rhynchotus rufescens. The sequence continues at coordinate 4,188 of JAVCKT010027219.1, read as the reverse complement.
ACATCCCTACTGCCCTTAGCACACCTGGTTGAAAAGTACCATCTAGTGGTGACACAGCTCTCGAACACTGGGTGCTGTTCACATTTGTTGGTCTCCAACTGTGTTCTAACAACACCACAGCACTCATGGCATAACACTGATGACATAATGTTTCATGACTTTGTGGACATGCTTATAATTGCTCTTTATAGCATGTCCACGAGCATTTTGTCACAGCACGTGAGGAGATGTTTCACAGGACTCTCTAGGCATTCTCTGGCCCAGTGCCTAGTAATTTGAACAGTAAGATCCTTTTAGGACTCATGTGAACATGCATAAAGATAGCAAGGCAAGAGACAGAGAATATAATTAACCACTTAATTTCCTCACAATCATTGCAAAATGTCAGTACAGTTCTCTACAGAGAATGTAAATGGAATTTAAGCACAAACAGGTCTCTGTTCTTGCTCTGTCAGTCTTCTTGGATGTTAGAGGAAGATTTTCTCAATCTCTGTGCGCCCTTTCTTTCTTAAGTCTTCTTTGGAAATTTGCTGTGGAATCACAGCTGATGCAGAGTCTGTCCTAGTGTAGAACAGCAAAGCCGTCTGAAGATGTGATTTGTGTTGTAGAAACTAGGCTAAGTTTCAAGAGAAGATATGTGAAATTGGCTAAAATCTTAGGGAACTGACTGCTTAGAAAAGACTTCATGTTGTATATTAGGGTGCAATTGCAATGTGCTGCAGTGATTCTACAATTACTGTGTATGCAGATGCCTTTATGCCATGTTTGTAATATGTTTTCCCATTTCATTGTAATCCAAATACAGAATGCCCATATGGGAAGTTATTTTACAGCTGCTCTTCCTGATCACTTGATTTCTGTGGAAGGAAGTCTGGAGAAACCTGCAGTGTAGGCAAGTCCTGAAGTGACTAGCTTCAGCTAGAGTTGTTGCATCACAGAATAATCCAGAGACAAATAATGAAAAGAAATGTAAATATAAAGACCTGCTATGAATCTGTGAAGGCAATTTTCTGAAACGGGTTAAGAAGCTAAAATATTTGTGTAGGTGCCTAAACATCTTAAATCATTTTCAGAATAAAATTAAAGCCCTATCATTTGAAATTCTTAGAATTGTCAACAACTGGGAAATTCCCCGTGGAAAAAAAAAAAAGACCTGCATTGACTAGCCTTCCAGTGGTCTTTCCTATCTTCAACTTTTATGATTTATACACTAAGCTATGTTAAGCTTCCTTTGTGTTTTGTACCTACCTGGAAAACTTGCTTATGGCTAGTATCCAGAACACCATTGTGGAGTTGAGTTAGGTTGCTCTTTCTTGCTTCCCATTGTCTCTTCTTTGCCCAAATTTTAATCCGAGAGAAGATTTGGGCCTGATGGAATGCTTCCACATCAGATCAGATGGCCACCTTTTCCTGTAGTGACACCCACTACTTACTTCTTCTAATAGAGATCTGCCATGCAAAGGCTGAGAACTGAAATGCCTTGTCATGGCCAACTAGCATAAGTTAACTAACATAACTTCCCTAGGTCCTGGACTGAGTTGTTGGCTTTGGTTTTCATCCATTTTATTTAAGGTAGTTGCACTGAGACAAATGAAAGTACCCTGGAGGAAAACTGGTCTGAATTCAGAGTCATATCAGTAGAGCTCTATCAGTAGGGCTATTTTGGAATATTTTCTTAACATCATTTTTTTTAGAAGGAAAAACAGCCCTTAAGAAAACTGTCTGTTAATGCATCTCTATTTCATGTTAATGTGCCCAGAGTTCTTCTTTGCCATGTACACAGCAGAATATTTGCATATCAGAAGATTTCACATAGCTTCTCAAATAACTGTACATGCCTAAATACTTCCAATTGCCACAATAACATTTTAGAAAAAAAAGCTTTTACAAATGCTTCACCAGGCAAATCAGATTTTTCACAGAGGCAGAACAACAATTCCTTTCTCTTAAAAAAGACGCTTTCAATGAGAGTACAATCAGTAGAGTACTTAGTTACAATTCTGGCATGTCAGATGTTTATTGAGTCAGTAGAGAAGATATAAAAAGAACTGGCAAGGCTCTGCAAATCACTTTGATTTTTTGTAGTGACTCTACTACAGTAAACAGTAAATAATGTAAATAGCAAAGGTGTTTTCATTCACAGAGAAATGAAATGGGAAGTCAAATCCTTTTTTTTCCTTGACATAAGAAATCTTTTGAAACCCTCTGATGCCATTTCTTATTCCATCACTATTGCATTAACTTGATATGTTGCTGTTAAACAGCCACACTTAAATACATCAAATGGATTAATGATGGCACTTTATCAGGTATAGTTTCTGTTTCTGTAAGACATCCCCAGGCATACAGAAACTACTTAAAAGGAGAAAGGAAGGGTTTTTTTCTTCACTGATTCAGGGGACTGTGTGTAACCGGCTGATAGTTCTTGAACATTGTGATTAGTCCCACACCGGTCACAGCTATGACAGGGCAGATAAGGTAAGTGGGCTTTGAAAATCACTGACGTGAGTTAGTGCAGCTTTGTGGTGCTCTCAGCTGTACTGGAAAGCAACCAGAGGTAACTCTTCCCTTGCCTAGAGACACATCGAAGCTAGCTGCGGTACTGTTAGGCATAGCTCAAGCGTACTGGAGGTATAAACTCAGTGACCAGTCTTGAGCTGTCTTTGCTAATCTGATATCACTCTATGTAAATCCACAGGCCTAAGGAAAAGGAAGAAAACAAATAGCTCACAAGGGACAGAAGTTTCATCGTTGATAAAAGAAAGCACTAAAAGCAGTGAGTCACTGGGCGCATTTATAGAGCAGTAAATAAATGCTATGTAGTCATTTATTGCTTACCTTTTTTTCTAGTTTCAAAACCAGGAGTGAAAACCTTCCCTGTGCATGTTGCACCTCCCTTTTTTTTTCTCTCACAAACATTCAGGAACTCATCTTTCCCTTCATTTCCTTCCCAGACAAGCAGACTACCATTCCCACTGGTCTGGTGCTTGCGTGATCACTGGTTTAAATATAGGACTCTGCACAAATAACCCTCAGCTCATGGGCCACAGCCTCCCCCTGCTCTCGAGGAACGTCACTAAATCACTGCAAGCCCTGGCATGAAGCCTGGCTCCAGTTGTGTCATCTTGCTCTGGTGTCACTCGTGCCCGGGGGCACCGTGAGGTCGGGGCCTTTTTGGTGAAACAGGAAAGTTATGGGTTCTTTTGTTTTTGTTTTTGTTTTTCCAAAAGGAAAGCTGTAGCAAACAAAAGGAGAGCCTTCCTTCCCTAGCTGGGCTTTCCATGCTCTGCATTCTCAAGCGGGACAGTTAGCAATTTCCTCCCCCTTCAGCTGCTGCTGACACATGGCTGGTTCCTTTCCAGCCTCCTCTGCGCACATTGTTCTGCGAGTGTTTGTCTTAGCAGAGTGCAAAGCCAGCCGCACCTTGCAATTAATAAATATGTGTCAACACTCAGGGCAAGCCTGATTATTATCATTACCCCAGAATTAGAGGGCTGGCACAGTCATTGAGCTGCCTGAGGGCCTGATCCTGCCAGGTGCTCAGCCCTCTTCGTTTCCATTGGCAGCAATGAGAGGAAAAGCCAGGAGGGAATTACAAGATTGAGCCATTTGAAGGGTGATTTTTTAAATTTAATCTCAAATTCTAAAAGGGATTATTTCTATCAAGAGAGAGGAGCAAAGCAAAATTAATAGCTAGAGGCCATACCCTCAACTGGTATAAAATAATGCAGCTCAGCTAATAGCAATGAATCACTTTCTGATTTACATCAGCTGAGAATCTGGCCCTGGGTTGATAAACATGAAATGGAGATTATAACAGGAAATTAATAACAGTAAAAGCTAACCTAAAAAATGAGCACGTAAGCAGGGATACCTCTGTATGATACAGTGCAACTGCACAGGATTTTAGTTGAATTCCTCATCCATCTTGTGCTAGTGGGTCAGAGAAATCACTGTGTTATGTTTGGAACTATGGCCCGCATGAAACCAGGATCACAGAAACATATCTGGAGTCATTATTTAAATTCCTGAGCCCGATTATGATTTGCACTAAGGCCTCTTTTCATTTGAAATGTTGCAACATTTCCTAACACTCTGTGCACTGCTAGGAAAGTAAAGAAACCTTGGGGCCAGATCTTCAAAGGTGGCTTGGTTCCCAAAAATGCAAAGAGGGCATATTTTAAAAAT
>JAVCKT010027213.1:0-13648 GCA_032273925.1 Rhynchotus rufescens | reverse complement strand
CTGTGGAGTCTCCTTCTCTGGAGATCTTCCAAACCCGCCTGGCTGCCACCCTGTGCCCCGTGCTCTGGGTGTCCCTGTGGAGCAGGAGGTTGGACTGGGTGATCTCTAGGGGGCCTCTACAGCCTCATCTCTCTGTGATTCTGTGATTTAGACTCACAACAAAGAGATGACGAAACTCTGTGTGATAGTTAGGTGGTTAATCATTTAAGCTGGCTATTTGACTGCAAAGTGATTTTAGATGCAGCGGAACAGCCCCAACCTCCCCGGGAGCTGCAGTGGGAAGGTTCCCCCATTCCCGGAGCTCAGCAGCTGGCTCCCGTGCTGCGGCCGAGATGCAAGTTGCAGCCGGCACCCACTGCACATCCCGCCTCGTTGCCCCTGCTGCTCTTCCCAAGACACCATGAGGTTCCCATCTGGAGGGGACATCCCACGTGCCGGAGCCTCCCCTTGCATCGGGCTCTCTCCTCCACTTGCCTGCTCGTGGCCGTAGCCCAGCCTGCCCTAAGCTCAGCACCCCGAAACGCTTTCGTATCCCAGTGTCTTGTCTGGATTATCACCTTGCGCCTCAAAGAGCCGTAAATCCGGCCTGGGCGACAGCCCATATGGAAAAGAGCAGCAGCAAAACACGAGTGCGTCGCTCCAAACGTGAATCCATCCTGCAGCCCAGGAGGCGCCTCCGGCACTGGCCCTTTCTTCCCAGCGCTGCTCCCATTTGCTCGGCCTCTTTTGTTACTCTTAGAGCTGGTTTAAATTGGCACATTGTCCTATTATGTGGGAAACTCAATGTTACAGAAAAAAATCCTAAATTGGAACAAACAGTCGGAAATTACCAAGAAATTGTATTTCCAAAATCTGCTTCAGAAACATCAGAGCGACCTATTCACAGCGCTTCACCCTAATTTTTATCGTTTTGAATGTAATGTGACACAGACAATGAATATATAAGTCTTGGCCTTTACATTACTCTTTTCTTAAATTATTATTATTTACTTTGTTTTTTTGAAACCAGTGTTTTTCTCTCTTTCTGTTTTTTTGCAAGGAAAATTATAAATAAACCAGTGAGTTCCCCCAGAAATATTTCCATTTTTTCAAGCCAACATTTTCCTGTGCAAAACGCTCTCTTTGGGCAAAACGAGCGCCTGTTTGGACCCGCCGCTTGCTTTCTGCCCTGGCGCCCTGGCGTGCGGTGACATGGATGGAGCTGCCCGAGGACAAGGCGCTGTCCCCACCAGATGGATCCCTGGGAATGGGAAGGCTCCTTTCCTTGGGGACATTCTGCTTGGATTTAAATAACTGCTCCGATACGGAGCTCCTCGGGGCAGAGCACTCGGTGCTGCCGGCGGGACGGGCAGAGAGGCGGCGCTGGGCGGGAGCGGGACCCAGGTGGGGAAGGGCAGGGTCCCCATGGCACCTGCTGAGGGGCCTCCTGCTGGTGGCTGCCCCGGGCACGGTGACCTCCGGGACCTCCGGACCAAGACCGGCCTGGATCACAGAGGCCCCTGTCCTCCATGGAGGCTCCTTCCCTTCACGCAGGCTCCTGTCCTCCATGGAGGCTCATTTCCTTCATGGAGGCTCCTTCCCTTCACGCAGGCTCCTGTCCTCCATGGAGGCTCATTTCCTTCATGGAGGCTCCTTTCCTTCACGCAGGCTCCTGTCCTCCATGGAGGCTACTTTCCTTCATGGAGTCTCCTTTCTTCCACGGAGACTCCTTTCTTCTGTGGAGGCTCCTGTCCTCCACAGAGGCTCCTTTCCTCCACAGAGACTCCTGTCCTCCACGGAGGCTCCTTTCCTTCATGGAGGCTCCTTTCTTCCATGAAGGCTCCTTTCCTCCCCGGAGGCTCTTTTCCTTCACTGCTCTGGAACTCCAGGGCGCACGTGCAGCTTCTTCTCATCTTGTCGCACAAAGAGCAGGGCCCCTTCCCACCACGAGGATTTCTGCATGGAAACCCTGCGTCCCGGCCGCCGTGTGGCCGGGCTCCACGGGGCTCTGCCAGGCTCAGCAGCGCTGTGGGTCAGAGCCTGGCTTTACTTCGCTAGGAAGGAGCCCAGGAGGTGCTTAGTGCAGGCTGCAGGTCCCTCCTGCCCAGCTCCCTTTGCCAGGAAAAACATCTTCACGCCTCTGCGTGCGTGTGCTTGCACGTTGCTCTTCCGACATTATCTGTTCTTGAGATTATTTCCTGTGGGAAAGACTTAATACTTTTAATTCCAGTAGTATTTTTAGTAACAGTTGCTATTTTCTGTCAGTGTTCATGTATTTTGGGATAGGACCCAATTACTTGTTCTAAATCCCCCTTTTCACCGCAGTTCCTCCAGGAGGGTTTTAAGGCAGTTATTTCCTACCTCCTCAGCGACAGGGAAGAGAACAGAAACCTCCTAAATTTACAGGGTGATTTTCCGCCGTGTTACAGGCCAGGGCCTGGCTTCCTGCCGTTCATTTCATCCCTCCATTTCCATTTAAAAGTCCAATGCTTTTCCCCCTCATTTAGCTTTCACATTACTCAAGCTAGGTGCCCATTTATGACTTCTGCATTGAATTAGGAATAAAAAAAATTGCCTGTGCAGAACTGTTGCTGCTCCTGGGCAAATTTGGCCACACTGAGTGGATGCGAGAGGCTGCGAAAGCCCTTTCTGCTTGTGGCGCCGCCAGGGCTGCTCCGCGAGGCCGCAACGCTGAAAAATTCGCTCCCTTCAGCCTTCTGAGAGCCGTTTGCAGCAGGAATCGCTGCTGTTGGCACGGGCCCCTGCGGAAAGCCAGGAATGGGATCCGTGAAATCCGTGTCCCTGTGAGCCCGCCGGCTTCAGCGCCGACCTCGCAGCGCAGCCGGAGCGGCACCTGAGCCACAACTAATCACCCTGGAACTAGTGACACATTCCTGCCTGGAACTGAGGATAGCTGCACGTCAGACTCCGTCTTTAAAAGCCCTTAATGAACATGGAATTGTTACAACTTACTGAAAAGTGGTGTTTTTTGGGAAATTCCCGAGAGCTGGAGCTGAGAATGCTCAGAGCCAGTCCCAACACACGGCACATTGGCAACCTGGCCAAGCTCCTCCTAAAATCTCCTCCAGTTTCTGTTTACCCCTGAGATGTGTGAAGGGACAGGAGCCTCCAACCGGCAGTGCCACATACGCTGAAAAAAGCCATGTTTTTCCAACGCCGCTCTTCTTTATGTGAAATGGGAGCCGGGTCTTGTCCCTCACAGCACAGGTTCTAAATGGGCGACGTGTCCCTTGTGGAAGCTCCCGCTCTTGCTCGTGCCCAACGCTGCGGGTCCCGGCAGCTGCAGGGCGGCTCCTCCGGCTCCAAAACCGGCTCTGCGCCCGGAGCCAGGGCGCCCTCCGACCGCTGCCATCCCCAGGGATGCGACCGCGTCCCCTCCAACCGGCGCCATCCCCAGGGATGCGACCACGTGCCCTCCAACCGGCGCCATCCCCAGGGATGCGACCGCGTCCCCTCCAACCGGCGCCATCCCCAGGGATGCGGCCGCGTCCCCTCCAACCGGCGCCATCCCCAGGGATGCGACCGCGTCGAGTTCCTCGTCACGTGTGGGCTGGGGACCCCCTGCAGCCCCTGGGGCGCAGAGGAGAGCCCGCCCGGACACCCCCAGGCCCTGCCCCACATGATGGGAGAGGGAGGGTCGGGGCCTCGTGCTCCCCAAACCAACCCCTAAGGTTACAAACACCCCCCCCCGGGGCAGGCAGGGCTTTTGCTGGTCAAGAACACGCAATATTTTAGATTTCGGTTCAGATTTTTAATAAATTGTGCCAGTAGAAGCTTTCAAAGGCAATGATATATCAATAAATAACAGTTAAACGGAGTTCCTGAGAAAGAACCTACCACATGAAAGAATGTCAGATAGATGTAAATAACAACAAAAAAAATGGCATTACTATATATAAAAAAGCAGTAATACTGAATCTTACATGAATGGTCACAACACAAGCACTGCATACCCCAGAACATTCCTTTCATACAAATGTAAACAAAATACACAATCATTTTTCTTTAGGTTAGGCTGACGAATTTATATGTTGTTGCTTAGATAGCTAAACAATGGATAGGATAGGATATGCTAAAACATTAAGGAATAATACGTGGAATAATACATGGAAAAAAAAAGTAATCAAGCTCCAGATTTAAAAATAAAATAAGGCAAAAACACATTAAAGGAGTGTTTTCCTCAAATGTTATAATGTCAATCACTTTAAATAGGACGGCTACACTAATCTGAATTAAGGATTTTTGTGTGTGTTTACTTATTTAGTTATATATAATATATATGCAAATATGTATGGCTTAATTATCTTTAGTATTCTGATAACACTTTGAATAATTTTCACTTATACATAGAAGAAAAATGCATATTTCAACGTAGTTAAGAACTGATATTTCAGAGTATGTCTGTTAATTGGACAGAAACGAAGGAGGATCGTGCTCCATCACAGCAACGTTTTAACCGAGAGACAACAGGACAGAGGAACTTTGGAGCAATTCCTGCTGTCGGTGCCTATAGCATTGGGATCCTGGATCCTTATGGGATCCAATGGGATCCACCCAATGCAAGGGCAGACCCACCTGCCCTGGGGCCTTCCCGGCGGGCATCCAGTCGGGCATCGGGTCCCGGAGGCGCCGGCCGCTCCGTAGGCTCTCCCGGCACAACCCAGCTCACCAGCTACAGCCGGGGCAGCCTGTCCTGCCAGGCGGGTGCTGGGCACAACGTCGGCAGCCTGTTGTAGACAATGAATATCGGATACAATCGGAAGAGGAAACCACCCACACGCTACACTATCAGCACACTGCTTAAACCGGTCTACCTTGAGACCCTTAGGAAAAACGGATCCGCAGGACCTGCCTGGGAAGGGCAAGAAAAAAGGCCATTTCCAAGAGAAAACCACTGCTCATGCAACATCCTTCACACGCCAGACAAGGAAGTATCACACCCAAATTGTCACTTGCTCACGCTTGCTAATACACTCCAATAAGCGGAAGGAAATAAAGCAGCTTTCAGGGTATGTCACAATTTTGAAATGTGGAAAATACACAGAGTAACAACAGAAACAAACCACGGTGTGAATACAATGGCACCAGCAAATTCAGGGAATTAGAGAGCAGAGTTTTCTTTTTTTTTTTTTTGTCTTTTTTCTTCTTTTTTCTTTCTTATATTATTGCACAGACCTTTCATCACATGTTCTTCAGCTTTATGCATCTTCCTAAATGTGAAATAAGTGCTATGGATAAAATAAAAATGTAGAAAAGAAGAACAGCAGCATGATTTGTCAAAGTTAATCGCTATAATTTAGTAGGAGAAAAAAAAAACCCTGCTATAAACAAAATATAAGTGCTCTTTATTCATTTAAAAAATAACGCTGACCGTTGCAGAAGTCTGTAAATGTGAATCAGAGTAGGGGGACGCTGAAAGTCCAACAGAGACGGGCCTAGAAATGACAGGCTGCTGCTCCTGCAGATTTTGGTGCAGACCAGCATTTCAAGTGTAGTTATCGACAGTTATTTACAGTAAAACTGACCTGAACTTCCAAGAGGGCCAATCTGGGGCCCTGGCCCTGCACAATGTTACCCCCCCATGATGGCTTCATGAAAATGTTAACCCCCAAACACGGGTTGCAGGATCAGACCCGAAAGGATCAGCTGAAGGCCCTTCTGGATTGGAGATGGGGCCTATCCGGAGTACTCTATACAATAATTTACACATATACAGGCTGACAGGCTCCAGTCTGCTCCACCAGATCCTTGTTTTCCCCCTCGGGTTTGTCGGGCTGGCCGCCTTCCACGCCGGAAGGTTTGGGGTACCTGAAGGGGTACCCGTTGTCATCGAAGAACCTGCGGAAAGTGAACTCGTAGAAGGCGTGTTCCGTGTGCTTGCCAAGGGACGAGGCCAAGGGATCCCACGTGCGCGCGCTGTCGCCGCTGGCCTCGCTCCAAGGGCTCTCCTCTTCCACCGGATCAAAGTTGGACGTGTCCATCGGATGGCTGATCTTGGGAACGTAGGGAGCTGGCTGCCTCCGGATATCCGTGGAGAAGTCCATGGAGTTGAAGAAAGAATGAGCCTTGATGTCGTCCGCGCCGTTTCGCCCCAGCCTGTCCTCGGCAGCGCAGCAGAGCTTTGTGATGAGGTCGGTCGCCTCGGGGCTGAGCTTGATCTGCGAGGGAATGTGCAACGTGCTCTCCCAGTTTATCACCTGAGGAGCAGAAGGACATTTAGCAACTGCCAAGTCCCCAAACAGAGTTTTTCTGATTGGCGACATTAACACACGTAACTAGTCAAGTCCCAGGCTGGATATTTATTTCAGATGCTCACGAATCCAGTGGTTAGATTGCATGAGCTATCCTTAGTGGATCAAGAAACACTGATGGGTAGGAGATAAAAGCAGTAAATCTATTTTAGAAAGTGTGAATTCCCTCTTGAGCGGTGCCATGGTCTGATCTGAGAACCCATTCAGTTTAAAAATTACTGACATTACTTAATTTTGCCTTGAAAACGTGGACTAGTGAAAGTGGACACGACACCCATTCTTTCTAACACAGAAGTACTGCTCAGCTTTGAAACCCCCACACTGCCAACTGAGATTCCTGCTGCCCTAGGAGGCTACTTAAATGTGATGGGCACCTAAAGAGGTTGGAGAGATGACCTTGTGCTTGAGAAACCAGAGCTGTGCTGAGAAGACTCAGGAGGCTAAAACACCTCTGTGCTGCTGGACACGTCTGGGTTGGGCAGTTCTGGCCTGGCTTCACTGGGAAGTGTCCCTGTCACTGGATATGAAAGGATTTGTCCCTGAACAGAACTGGGAAAAATCAGGTCTTTGTAACCACTGTACTTTATTCTGGTAAAAGAGATAGGGACGGGTCTGTACAAAGGGGAAGGAAAGGTCCCTATAGCAGGCGGTTTTTGCTTCAACTTACCTTCAGTTGGGTTTCTGTGGGTGTAGGAGCCAGAAAAGGAGGCTGCCCCACTAGCATCTCAAAGAGGATGACACCAACGCTCCACCAGTCACAAAGCTGAGTGTATCCTTAAAGGCAGGAGAACAGGCGGTCACTCACTAAGCAAGGAGAGCACATTGAAAGCTGTGGTCTCTTCTCGCAATTAAATAGCAGAACACAGGGCACAGGTTTCTGTCTTTTCTCAATTTGTGACCTAAAAAAAAGGACCTCATCTTCACTCAAAAAAGTGCCTTCTGCTCCCTTACCTAAATTCGACTATAGCAATAACCTGGCCCTCCAAGAACAGCAAAATGACTGACTGCTGTATCCCTGGTTTGGAGGAGGTGACATCGAGGGTTTGAAACACTGCTCAAAGACACTGCCTGGCTTTAGGGACAGGAGAAAACCAGGGAAGACTTTCTGAGCAAGTCCCATACAGAGAAGCATCTTCAATCACTGAACTGGTGAGACAAGACAAATAAGGTGCGTGTGTGAGACCTACACAAGCCCTAGAAAACTTAAACACTGATTTTAATGGAGATTTGTGTCATCAGATGACTTGGGAATAATTTGAAATCTCCTAAATTCAGGAGGAGTCCAGGGAACTTAGGACAAGGCTGCTGAATAACTCTGAGCATCGGATCTCTGCCCTACCAGACTCAGTGATGGAGGCTGTTCTGCAGACACGGCCACCCGCTACTGCCCAAGTTCCCCAAGGTGAAATTCTGAGCACAGGATGGAAACTGCGGGAGATGGGGGTAAGTTGAACCCCAGGCAGTTCCATCTGCACGTGAGGAGGAACTTCCTGACTGTGAGGGTGCCAGAGCCTTGGCACAGGCTGCCCAGGGAGGCTGTGGAGTCTCCTTCTCTGGAGATCTTCCCAACCCGCCTGGCTGCCACCCTGTGCCCCGTGCTCTAGGTGTCCCTGCTGGAGCAGGGGGTTGGACTGGATGATCTCTAGAGGTGCTTTCCAACCTCAACCATTCTGTGATTCTGTGATTCCTGCTTCAGTGGCGGCTGCTCAGAATGTAATACACATCTATACTGTGTTTCTGTACATCTAAAAGACCATCTAAAGGGATGGAAGAGCTCTCAGCTGCTACAACGTCCATCAGTGATCAGGGGCAATGTAGCCCCGATGCTGAAGTGGGGACCAAGCTGAGGAGCAGCTCAGATGCGCTCAGCTCCAGCTTCACCAGCTAACCTGCTCCACGCTGGAGAGGCTGCTGCTTTGATAGAGTAATGCAGAGGAGTCACAGTGTGGTGGGGGACAGGTCTGGTGATGTGTGGGGATGTCCAGAATGGGTTATATAACCTTAAGTGGGCTGTGATGCTGATGACAATCCGCAGTCCTGGAATGAGAGCTTCACATGAGCAACCTGGAGCCACATGCTGTTCTGCACTACACCAGTTGTCGGTGGAAGGGAATCCACAGAAAGAAGCAGAACTTCCAGCAGGACTTGAACGAAGCAGGTGCAGTCAATTGACACATTATTGGGTGACAGGAAAACAAGCCCTTTTTTTAACGTGTCTGCCAAGATTCTCTAGTGGCCACTTGTCAGTTGTGTAACCCCCTAGTTATGCTGCTATCGTGATTTACCAGGAGTATTTATGATGACAGACCGCAGGCAGCTTTTTGGCCCTCAGAAGCACCGAAAATCTGGGCTATGCTGCACTAGGCATGATGCAAAGACCCATGGAAAGGTCTCAGACTCTTCCATGAACTCTGCTTGTGGCCATGAATTTGGTGTTTTCAGATTAGCTGAATTCTGGGATATGCAGTGACTTTTAAAAAACACATTTTTTTCTTTACCCTCCTTATAAATAGCTGAATCAAAACACAAGCTTATCATAATTAGTAGATGTGATAGGGGACCAGCCATGCAAAGGGTAAAGTCAAAAACCGTTTGCTTACTGCATGCATATTACACTTTATAAACACCAGTAGCTTGTGCTGAAGTGACCTCTGATTTTCCCAAAGATTTCTGCAAACTCAGGTAATAATTCTGACTCCGCAGTAAGAGGCTCCAGTATTGCTCCCTTTACAGATAGCAAAATGAAAACAGAAGGGGAAGGGATTCATATCTCATCATTGGCAGATCTGGGATTGAATTCACTTGTCCTAATTTTTTTGCTCTAAGCACCAGACTTGTTTTTCCTACAGTATTATCTCAGCAGATCTGATGAACAGTGGGGCAGAAGCAAAATAAAGCCTAATGAGGCCAATGTTCCTCTCAAAGTAGATTTCTACGGCTGAAACTCCAGTGGTTGCTTGAAATTACTACAGACTGACACTGTATCATTAAAGCTGGGAAGATCAAGACCTGTGTATTTGGGGGAGGAAGGAGTTCCTATGGACAAAACTCATGGAAATTAAAACCAGACAGTAACTGGAGAATTCCAATTATAGTTTCTGTTTATCTGTTCTTCATGATGTAACTGAGTTTACTAAATGGTACTATTTTCCTTGTTTCCTTGTTTTACATTTTTTCCCCATGTTTACTTGTTATACAAAATTTAATATTGTACCTGGAAGCCCAAGCAAAAATGAGCTTCTGACTCGTTAGATGCTCTTAAAAAAAGTAAGTGAGAAGCAGGGCTGCAGACCAGAGAGACCAGAGACCAGACCAAGAGCAGCAGACCAAGCAAACCCAGGCAGGAAGGAGGAAGAGACAAGGTGACTTGCGTCAAGGCGCTGAGAAATTGCCTGGCACAGCACAAAACAGAGCCCAGATCTCCTCGATCCCAGGACTCTGTCCGCAGCCTCCCTGCCAGCAGCTACAGCAGCAGCCTCCGCTTTTAGCACTGCTGATTCCAGGTTCTGGAACAGAGGCAAAAGAAACCCAAAGGAGATGCTTTCCCAGACAGAGAGGAGCCGGGACGAAGTGCTCGGAGTGCCGCTCTGGAGCAGGGAATGGCTTTTTTAGCCCTTGTCATGTGATGCTGTCGCAGCAGCAACTTCCTCGGCGCGTCCTTCCCGCTTCCTTGTGTCCCTCAGCGCCACTCCCCGGCTCTGCCGCGGGCTGATGTGTCCCAGACACCGCGGCCTCCCCGGCACGGAGCCCTGCACGCTCCCGCTGCAGAAGAGGGCTCTGACTGCTGCTCCCAGCAGAACTGCAATAGCCATTTGCCCACAGCGAGAAACTGTCATTTTGGGGCCAAAAGGGAGCTGTAATGTTTTTCCTGTTACAGTAGTTGGCAGCATTTCTCTATAGCCCAAACATTTCTTTCTTCAAATGGGACCTTTACTCGTTGCCGTAACTTTACTAGAGGGAGAGAAGTATATGAATAATTTTGGAATTCAAACACAATATAAGTCAGATAGCGTTAAACCCTGTGAGACCAGTAGAGACTGAATGAAAACAGGAGAATGGGGCCCAGAACCATGAGCCTAAGCTGAGAGGAAACTGGTAGCAGAGAAGAGCAAAGTAGTAGTATTTTATGTACAGTGATTTTCAGTGCATGAGCTATACGGAACATATGCAAGGAGGTCATCACTTGTGACTTTTTCTGGGTCCATCCAGATGTTTCAGCTTACTGAATTTAAATGACAGCGCAGGGAAATGGGAACCAAATGAGTTAGCTCAGACAGCCGAATTCAGAGCCCAGGTTATCAGAGTGAGCTGATCAAAGCACACGTGGAGGTGGATTTGTGATATACAAGATCAAGTCAAGCAGCAATGTGCCTCTCTTACAGAACTGATTATATGCCATCTTATCACCCATTTTTTTCTCCCGTAAACATTTTGTCTCTAATCCTCCTTTCCTCCAAAGGGAGATTACGGAAAAGGCTGCTGTGGGTTCACCCGGCAAAATCTGCCTTGCCCTCTTACAGGGCCACACAAACCTGGTTTCTCGCCATCAGGGCCTGGGTGTCGGGCACCCTCTGCCCCAGGCCCCCGTGTCCTCCCTGGTGCTGCAAACAGGCTCCCCGCTCACAGCCATGAACAGCAAAGAAAACAGCCCAAAGATTCACGGATCAAGTGACTTGGGCCCTCGCTTTGTTCCCAGGAGAAAGTGCTGCCCACCTGGCCTTGCTGCTAACCGGCCCTGCCAGCCGCAAACCGCTGCCGTGGCCGCAGCGGCGGCGCCGCAGGTGTTAAACCTAGTGCCTCTGCTGCACTCAGCGCATTTGCAAGCTACTGAGGAAGGCCGGCGTGGTAAAATAGTAAACGCCTTAGACCTAAATACCACAGGAAAACCCCTCGCTCGCATGTGCGCCGTGTGTTTTCTTTGCGGCCCCGTTGCTTCAGCAGATGGCTGTGAAACCCCCTTTGTGCGCGTTCAAAGGGGCCGAGGAATGCCGGCCTCCCGCCGCGCCGCCCCTCGCAGCACGGCCAGGGCAGCGGCGAGCGGCGAGCGGCGCCCGCGTCGGCCGAGCCGGCCTCACCGCCGCCAGGCCCTGCTCCGCGTCCCGCCGCGGCGCTGGCCCCCGCTCCGGCCCGCGCCGGCCGCTCCGCCTGCGGAACCCACTGGAAGCCGACTCCAGCAAAGCGAAGGAAACTGCGCAGGGCCGGTCGCTCAGCCGCTGGCGCCGCGGCGGCGCAGGGTGAGGAGACAGGGACAGGGAGCTGCCCTTGGCAGGAGCTGCCGCCGGCCTGAGCCCCTGGTGCAGGCGCAGAGGCGAGCGGGGCGGCCTGGGTGGCCCCCTGGCCAAACCTGCCGTCCTGGGCGTGCGCTGAGGGCCACGAGCCCAGCTGGGGCTGGCCCGGCACTGGGACACTGCTGTTGTAGCACATGGGAACCGGGGACGCGCTCACTAAATAACCCACCAGCTTCTTAGGGACCTACGGTCCTGCACGGATTCAGGGACCAGTAACATCTTTAACAGAGCTGGTTGCCTCTGCAATGAATCCCTGGCACTTCCGTGGCTTATTGCTCATTTTTCCCCACATGAGAGCCCTCAGGAACAGATTCTTATGGCACATGCAGAGGGGACCCCCACTCTGCATTGCCCCAGAAGAAGAAAATGCCTCAGGACTGAGGAAGGGTCTTGCTCCCCTCCGAAGCGGGTGACACAGTCAATAGCGAACAAAAGGAGGCAGCTAAGCCATGTTTTCCTTGCCAGAGAAAATGAGAACACAAGTTAACCCTGCAGCCTGCGCCCTGAATGCATATTTTTGGATGCTGCTTCGGTAGCGCTGCAGCAGTGATGATCAGCGGATGCGAGCGAGGCAGAATTTGTGGGAAGAGATAACGTCTTTTATTAGATCAGCTGATCGGGCTGCAGAAAGCAGACACCCTTTCAGGCACACAGGCCCTTCTCCAGGCCTGCCTCGGATGTGCAGCAGGACGTGCGTCCCCGAAAGCGAGCCCTGCTCGCCAGATAAGCTGATTTAATAACAGACGTTACCTCGTTTCTACCCGTCTCGCCGTGTTGCTGAGAGAAGCGTGCTCACGGACTCAGCCTCTTTAAAAAACGAGGCCCTTGGAGGCTGGGCACTGATCCTTGACTCTGAAAATCCCAGTGCTTGTCTTGGCAATGTGGGGCCGCAGAAGCGGGTGCCGAAGGCACAGCGGAGGCTGCAGTGCTGCAATGCCGGCAGCCACGCGCTGCCTTAGCTCCTCTCCTCCTCCTCCTCCTCCTCCTCCTCCTCCTCGTCCCCGCAGCCACCGGGGTTGGCGCCGTCTAGTGAGGCAGCAGAGCTCGGCCTTGCTCAGCGAGCGCACGTACGCTCTGCGTATGCAGCCCTGCAAGCCCTGCGAGGCTGCTGCCGGCAGCGGGGCTGATTTTTTTCCATATCAAACAAGGCGTTTGTTCTAACGGAGCTAAATGGCTGGGTTTCCTAAGGAAAAGGAAGGAGCCTGCCCCAGTCTTTGCTGTTCTGTAAACGGGAGCACTGATTTCTAGGCAAAACTGTGCTGAAATGGGATAGACACAAGTGAAGAAACAAGATTGTTTTCAGAAAAAAACCCTGCTTCAGCCACCATCAGCAATCCTGAAAGGTCTCTCAGGGTAGCTCTTGCCCAAGATACTTCCTGGCTAAAGGTAGTTGCTGTTACAAAACTAACTTTGTCTCTCCATAACTCGGATCCAGAGGCAAACGGCAAACTTGGTGTGTGAAAAACAGATTCCTTCCACTGACAGAGGGCGGCCGCTGCTCTGCAGCTCGTCTGTTTTCAGCAAAATCCCTCTGAATTCCGGCTGCTGGTCGCCGCAGCCAGCGTCACAGGAAGCAATGCTGAACACGCACCCTCCCTTTGTGCTTTATGAACCTTGCCGTGGCAGCAAACACTTATCTTTTGTCAGCAAATAGAGCAGATAGTCTAAGACACAGAAGATTTATAGCTTCTCAGCCCCGTGCACTTGGATTTACCCTCGCCATTTGCTTTAATGGGAGTATTACAGCGAAAACCCGGCATGATGTTGACAATATTTACCCCATAGGGAGCAGATAATCTGTGAAGTAACAAGGTGCCATTTCCTACTGAACGTGTTCTCTGACTATAACCACATGTTAGTGGTACAATTTAAGGCTGTGCTAGGGTGAAGCATCTACTCACCAGTATTGGCACCATGAAGCTGTGTCACTACATGAACTGGAAAGGTTCTCTTTACTGTCATGCTGATATTTTTCAGATAGAAAAATAAAGAAATAAAATGCTAAAGCTAATACATCAGGTTTCATTGTGTAAATTTTCCTTTCCTTTCCTTTCCTTTCCTTTCCTTTCCTTTCCTTTCCTTTCCTTTCCTTTCCTTTCCTTTCCTTTC
>JAVCKT010027209.1:0-26833 GCA_032273925.1 Rhynchotus rufescens | reverse complement strand
CGCCGGGCCCGGCGGTTGTATTTTTCTTTTCCGACCAGGCTTTATGGGAATATCGATAGAATTAAAAGTTACTTGTAATTCCATGATAAATGAGATGTCTCCTGTAAGTAAGATTAAGTGCGGGGCTATAAAGTTGTTTATCTGAAAAGTAATTCTCAGCAACCTGACTTCTGACACTTGGTCATATATTAAACCGGCGTCTTGAACGTTGTACTTCAAATCCTTCCTCCTCGCTACCCTCGCCCGGTCCTTTCCTCCTTGCAGTTTGCTATTTATAACCGCGTGCAGGGTATGGATTCGTATGTGCAGGCGAGTCGCTGGGTAATTTTTCACCGGCTGTGAAAATCATCATTTGCAATAGCCAAAGAATCTCTGCTTAGGAAATAGCACTTGGCTAGTGGATTTGCGCGTGGATAACATCTCCTGGCTATGCCATTACCAGCGCGCGCGCCAGCACTCACATCTGCAAGTCATAGAGCAAGTGCTGCGCCCGACAGCGAGAAAGGTAGGGCGCGCTGCAAAGTTAGGAAGGCAACTGCAGCTAGGCAGCATCACAGACAGGGCTTTGCAAAGCTCGTAACGCTCCCAGCGTCGCTCCAGCACTGAGGTTTAGTTCTGCACAGCCCCAGCACTCAGAGTCCTGCTCATCTGCTGCATTTACTTGCAGCCTGCGAATCCCAACCAAGTTAACGCAACTTGGCCGCTCGGGCTTGCTTTCCTAACCCTCCCCAGCGCTGGAACCAACAAAACTTCCAGGCTCACGGCATAAATCCCCACAGGACCAACCAAGTCTGTTTCTTCTTTCTTGAGCAAGATGAATGTGATGCTGTATATCCCTTAACATTCTCACCTATGTGAGACATAAAACGCCTGCTAATATTTTCAAATGGAAAGGGTGCTGCTTTCCAGAATGTGCAATTGTAGTATTTCCCTTGCCTGTTTGATAGATGTCTCTGCAAATGTGTCTTCAGCCCCATAAAATAGTTTGTTTGGACGTGGGTGCTCAAAGTGCTACATTTGCAAACTAGTAAATCTATTGAGTAAACTCTGAACTATAGACAAAGCGCATGAAATTGTGTGAGCTAATGGGTGCCGGCTCTTAATTGATACCAATGTAAGCAACTGCTGCAAATTAAATTGCAGCTCTGACCTACCAGAACGGCAAGCAAAATTATTAGTTGTACAATATTGTTCTTGGGTGATTATTACACAGAACTGCCACACCAAAATGTCTCTAGTGTTCAGCAAACCAGAGAGAAAAAGATTATTAGCAATTTTTGGATAACCTTCAGAAGCAACACTCTCCTCCCTACGCTATATAATTCTCATTTTAGCAGTATTTTTCTTTATTATTTGGCTATTCACAATGGGTGTCTAAACATTTACAGTCCTCCATTAACAGCGCTTCTCCCCTAACAATCACACACTTTCATTTCAATTAGAGCTATTCAGGCTCCCGCTTTTCCGCAGTTCTGGCAGGCCCATTTTCCCCGCGCGCTCCCCTTGCCCGGCTCGGCGCGCGGGGATCCTGCCCCGCGGCCGGCAGCGGTGCCGCGCGCGGCCCGGCCCGACGGCGCAGCCGGGCCCGCTCCCGGGCCGCTCTTGCGGGTGGGCTGGCGGAGCCGCCCGCGCGGGGGGCTCTGATCCATTAGCTCGCGGCGCGGCAGCACCGGTGCGGGGCGCGGGCAGGTGAGGAGCGGGCTGGCGTTCGGCGCAGCTCAACACGAGGTGTCTTTGTTCGCCTCGTGCTCTTGTATGGTGCGGAACTAAGCCCTGTCCAGGGGCTTGCTCCCATGAATCCCACCAAAGTCACTGCAGGAGGACTTCTTCAGAGCACCCTGCTCTAAAGAGCATAAACTGCTCTTAGGCGCAGCGCTAGATAAATCCTTTTAACAGTCTTCAGATCAGTTAACAGGGTAAGTAAATCACGTATCACCGTTAGCTGATTTATGGGAGAGAATTAATAGAATCAGACGAGATAATCTGGTAGGAATAAAACTGCTGAGGAAAGAGCCTTGCCTTATATTTGAGGATATGAAACAACAGTCTGATTACTAGGAGTCATTATGGATTGGTGAATTATGAGCTAAACCATCATAAGGGTAATTTAGTATTAATTCTTTTCTCTTTAAACAACTCACAGACACAAATAAAAGCCTCGCTCTCTTTGAAGACACATTCTTTATATATTTTTATTGGATGTAATTTACTATTTGCATTACCTGTATTTACTTCATAATTGAACATTTTGCATTCAGATTTATGTAATACATTATGCTTGAGAATGTATTTCTCCCCTATTAGCATAAATAGTCACTTACCTCATGAATTACTAACAAAGTTTATCTGCAAATACAGGTATATTTTTTTATTAAGTGGAACACAAACATATGTACAATAAATTCTGATTTGCCAGCGGTATTAGAGAAACACGTAACCATCCTGTACCAGAGAAGAGTGAGAAGGAGAAGCCAAGAACTAGAACCAATTAATTTATATATATCTGACAGTGATTTCTTCTGTCAACAGTTTGTTTATTTTCAATAAAGAATCAGTGACTAAAAGGTTTCCTTTAGAAGCAGCAGAAGAAAAGGGATGTCGGGAATGAATTCGTCTCTCTGTGCTCCCTCAATAGTTTTCTGAGGGACTTGGATAAGTGAGACTTTGGTCCTGCAGTCTTCACCTCAACTGACTTCCATTCAGGGAAGTGCGTGTTGCTCTACACTCACTTGTAAGAACATTTTTCTCTCTTAATCCTGTTTTTATGTTCAGCTTCAAATCCAGATAATCAATATAATTTAGGCCCATCTTGCAGCACTAATTCAACATTACTTGTGCCAAAAAAAAAAAAAAGGCACTATTGACTTCAAGAACTGCAGGATTGAATCCTTGATCCCACTGAAACCAATGACAAAACCTGTATTGATTTCAAGGGAAGCAGGATTGGGTCCTTGATGTTAGCAATTTGTTTATGTCAAAAGGTTGGCGCTGCAAAAAATAGAAGACGTCAGCAGCTCTGCTGGCAGGAAATAAGGTCTGCTCCCCTAAAGTCAAAGGCAAAATTCCCAGTTAGCTGGTGATGGATCTCCTTTACACTCGGGCTTTATCAGCCCGATACGTACTGCGTGCTAACGTGCATGTATGTTTTGTCTGGATGCATAAAGCAAGTCCTCCCGGGAGCGCTCAAATGTGCATATCTATAAATGCAGCACAGCAAAACGAGCTACTTCTGCCACTCTGGGTTTTTCCTGAGCCTGGTACAATCCATTTCTGTGGCTCGAGTGTTCTGCCCCTTCCGCATCTGATACTGCTCTTTTATTTTAAGGCTGAGAAAATCTTCCTTTTAAACTCACGCTGAGCATCAAATTGGACTCTACTTGCAGCTGAGCATCTTGGCTGTCTTTTCCTTCCCTCTATCAGCTTCAGTGTATTTTATGATGTATTCTCTGTTAATGAAACTTGCTTCTCTCCTCTCTTCTTTTTCCACTTTTTGCATTACCGAAACCACTAGGCTTACCACCTTTGAAGATCTCTTAAAACTGACAAAAGCAGAGAAAAAAATGTTTTCTTTTCTTATACAGCGCCCTATTTGGCCAGCCTGCACACAGCATAAATGCACCACCCCTATTCATTTTCATTTAAAGTTTCCATAGCTAAATTAGAAAAAAGGGCACACTAAAGCACACATCTTAATTGTTTTTGCTGTAATATTCCTCCGTTTTCCCCTCAGCATCCGCGAGGGCTTGCTTTTCACCTTAGGGATCGTGAGGTATTAACAACCGCCTTGACTTCATTCCCTTTGAAATACCTAAGAGCCACTACAAGATGATACAGCATCACGCTACACCTGAGAGCAGGAATTTATTCCGAGTACCCTGAGTCAGAATGAAGTGGCTGCCTTTAGCAATCAGAATATTTTCATAGCTTGCTTATAATGCTCGTAAAATATTAGAATTGCTCTGAATAAACTTTGTATGAGCCAGAAATATTTTCTCTAGCTGAAAGGAAGACGGCACAGACGTGCAGCTGAGCAGCTACGTGCAGCTCGCGAAGGGGCGGCTGAAGGTTGGTGTCATGAGGTCTCTACTGTGCTCCCTTTACGATGCATGCCCTAGTTTACTAATTGTCAAGAATGGCTTTTCCCTCAATTTTAAAAAAAAATCAATAAAGACATTTTCATGCCTCAAATCTATTTATCTAAAAGAAATAAAACCTAAAATGGCAATAAAGATTTTTATCAAGCTTTATGGTGGAATTTATCATTTATAACTTGAATGATCATGTTATGTAATGTGGTATTTGCTCTGAGATTAGCTTAAGTGGGTAAATAGAGAATCTGGTAAAAACCCATGCACCAAATTTATCTGAGAAGTCCACAGAAACTGAAAACTAGCCTCAGTTAGACAAGGAGAGGAGAGAAATATATATCTGAGCTGTCTCAGCAATGTCCTATGATACGTATACTGCCTTTTATCTATTTTTGGTCCAAAAAAATAATTGCTGCTCCTCTACCTTTAGCTCTGTATTAAGTTGTTTCAACAGTAACAAACAGTCACAGAGACAGCATGAAAAAAAAAAGGGAATTCTTTAAGTTCTGTCTTTTCTTAAAGTCACACATCAGTAAGTGGCGAGGAGGACTCAGTTGCTGAGTAATGTTTTGACGTGTAACTGCAAAGGTTCCGATGGGCTTTTTGTGCTCAAAGTTACCAACTCGAGTAAATTTTTAACAAAACCGTGATTTAATGTCTTGAAGCGAGACATGGCACTGACTCATTAATTTCTGGTGATAAACTGTGATGCCCGTGATGGGCTGCCATGTGCTTCCCTTATTCCCTGTAAGCACTAAAACAGGCTAACTGCTTGGAGTGACAGACAGCAGCTCTTGCAGCACGAGGTCCCTGGCTCACACAACCCAAAAAGGCTCATTCTAACAGCAAAACGTGCTGGGGTGCTCCGGGCTGGCTGCACCAGTGCGGTCAGCCGCGGCGCAGGGAGGGAGGTGTGAAGCGATTCCGAGGTGTGAAGGCGATTCCAATGGGAGCTTTTCCATGCGCTCGGGTTGCGCTGCCGGCCCCGGCCGCGGGAGGTGCAAGGTTAGAGCGGCCGGGGCGGGAGCGTTTGCGGCAGCGGGGCGAGAGGCTGCGAGCGCGCAGGGACACGGGCTGCGGCCCACGCTCCGCAGCCAGGCCTCCCTGGATCCCCGGCACAGGGGCCACGGGTGGGCCCGCGCGCCGCGGACGCCGCGGACGTGACGGCAGGCGCAGGGGGAAGCGAGGTTATGGGAGCGAGGCAGCTTCAACCCCAGCCCGGGTGAGCTGTGCGTCTGAGAGCACGCGAGGATCCTGCCTGACGTCACCTCCAACCTTTAATTACGGGGCTGAATGCGGCCCAACCTGCCCGTCCTGCGAGCGAGCGAGCGTTACTCAGCAGCTCTGGCAGGAGGAGGTGTGAATGAGCGCTAGACAGCTCTGGAGCCAACACCTTCCCCGGGAACGGGCAGGAACGGAGGCTCAATCCCGGCAGAACCCCGGGGGACGGGGACGTAGACCTCCATGGATCCCCCTTCCTCACCTGTCCCTCCCTAACTGGCCCTAAACGTTATGGCCAAACTCCACCTCATGCCAAAGACACCAGGTTGGCTTTCAGTGTCCAGAGCTTGGCTGCTCCCACACTCATCGTGACTATGTAGATGGAGCAGCATCTGTCAGGAAACGTATACAAAAACAGCAGGAGTGCCAGCAATGGAAACTGCAGCCTTCTAATCAGCTACATTTGATTTGGTTTGATATATTTAACTTTTTTTTTTTTCTCTCCCCCACGTTTGGCAAACTTGTTATTCTTCCACAGAAATGAAAACAACCTGCAATTTACTGGATTGCTTTATAGAGCCTTGGTGCAAAGAAGTATATGTCATGATGACATCTGATATCTTTCAGTTACATTTATTGTTTTCAGCAAGAGAGAGATGGAAAGTCTTATGCCCCTTTTTTTTTCCTCCTTCTCCTCCATTAAAAATTAGTTGACTGCTATGGAAGCTCGAGGCAGATCCAGTTCAGCTTTGTCTCCATCCGGAGCCTGGGTCATTCAGAAACTTTAATCCTAAACTAAAAGGAAATGATAAAAATACCCATGAAATTAATTTTCACACCTGCAGTTGGAATTAATAATGGCAACCAGAATGGCATCCTATTTCAGCTCCCTTGAGGTGACTAACAGGCCTGGTCATTAATATAATACCAACCACCAGAGGAATTCACTGTCTGAGGGATCTACCATGAAAACCAAACGATCCCAAGAGCTATGCCTGCCCAATGGAAAAACGGCTTGGAGTATTAGTCATTTTATCACAAGACTGTATTTTTTGCACCGTGAGATTTGCTCTCTGATATTAAAAGAGGACAGAATGGCAGCATTTGGCTTGGCAATTTGCACATTAATTTTGATTATGTTTAAGCATCCTCCTTTTTAAAGGATGTGTGCAATAAATCAAGTCTGTAAAGCATGGTGGTTTTTTCCATGCAAAGTTCTCCTGCACTTACTACTATTTGCACCTAGAACCACGGCCTGCACACACACGGGCAAGAGGGACACTTGTGCTTCATCTCGGTAAAACCCGTCTCAAATCTTTCCCGGTTCTGCCTCTCCCTTAATTGCAAGGGATGAACCGTGCCAAGTGTCTGCTTCACCCGGCTGGGAATCACGCTCCTGCCACTGCAATTCCCCAGCCGTCAAAGGCGACACGTGGCTCACAGACTATAAAGCCAAGCGGCTGCTCTGCGGCTCTGTGCAGCCTTCAAAAGGCATTTGTCTCTACCGGAGATGCAGCATTAGTCCTGCAGGCAGGACGCAGGGTACGCACGAACTTGAATCCTCCGGCCGAGCCGTATTCCAGGAAGAGTCTATTTAATTACATATGTTTAATCCTCCCCAATGCGCGCACGTGAGATGCTGCAAGCACCGAAACGCAGCCACCAATTTCTGCGTTTTCCTCCTCAGGAGCAGCTTTGCTCTCGAGAAGCCAGGCGCCCTTTCCTGCGCGCGGGAGCCTCGTGCTGGAGGTGCCGGCGGCCCGCGGGGCGCTGCGCGCACGGCACTGCAGGGCCCGTCCACACTTAAACTGGTCCCTGCAAAAGCTGCAGGTGACTCTACAGAGGCCATGGAGTACCTTGGATTTTAAGTGTCGAGATCAAGATACCACACGTGAATGAACCCTAATGTTTGGTCGCTCCAGGACTGCAAAATACCCCTGGTGTACAGAAAAATATGCACCACTACGTCAACACACTGCAGCAGCTGCCAGCTGTGGCATTGCTCACCTCCTCTTCCTTTGCTACAACTAAGGCAGACACGTAAATGCTGTTGTCACAACTGCTGTTTTAGTTCCCAAAGGGCTTTAGTTCCCTTAGTTCCCTTTAGTTCCCTTCCACCTCCCTGGAGGAGCCTTCCTCGGAGCGGCTGCTTCTGTTGGAGCAGGGGTCTGGCTCTGGCCGAGAGCGAGGAACCCCCCGGAGCTCCTGCAGCACCTGCTTGCAGCACAGCAGCCACAGCGCCGCAGGTGCCATCTCAGCAGAGGGCTCGTACAGGATTTCCTCATGGAAAAAAAAAAAAAAAAAGAAAAAGCTCACTTCTGGGCTTCCTGTGGCTTTTCTGAAAGATAACTCAACTTTACATTCAAAATGATCTTGAGGCTGATCTTGGGGTCAGAAGTACAGGCGTGAAAAGAGGGCCTTTCTGCATGCATGGGAAGGACTCGTAGCTCCCACCAAAGCCTTCCCACCACCTGCTTTAAGGCCTCCACCACCAGCCTCCTCTTTTAGCCTGGGACAGCAGACAGCAGCATACAAGCAAAGTTTCTAATCAGGTGCATGAGCTTTTTCATAATTTTAAACATAAAAATACCTAGGCAGCCTCCTGCAGTGTGAGAGGGCACTGGGAGACCAGTGGACATCAATGCAAAGGAGCACTTGTCCAAAGCTATAGCAGAAGTCGATAGACCCCTTCTCTTCTCCAGCCACTTGTCCTACAGACAAACCCTGTTAGAGGGACATCTCTGTGTCACCAACACCACAAGACTGGAGCAGTCACCCTGTCCTACTGACTTCCATAGAAAATGTGGTTCAAGCCTGATGTGATTAATTTTCTGAATCATTGTCCTACAAACCTGGGATAGGAATCTGCAAACCAAGAGCTACCACCAACACTGCAGGGATGATGATGATGACGACTTTGCAGATAGTTTTATTGATGCTTCTCAAGAATTTTGCCTCATCTGGGGTTGGATAAAAGCACAGGACATTTTTCAGCATTTGGCCCTTCACTTGGGAATTTTAGCTAATAACTTCCTTTCCTTCCTGTGTTTCACAGGTCCCCTAACTAATATCCCAGGAAGTGTGAGAATATTGCTATGACTCATAATCAGAACTGCAGAGATCAACTCCAAACTTATTCAGAGGCTTAGAGTGGTTGGGGCAAGGGCAAAATTACAAAAACAATGGCAGTGAGGCCTTGCCATGGGTTAGAAGTAGAGTTATTGTCTGACTGCCTTTGGCTACCACCTTACCTAAACCACGTGCCATGGAAGTTTAATGAAGTTTTTCCCTTAGGTCGAAGTACAGACTGCCCCGTGCCTCTCCTGCAGGGTGGAAGCACTGCACCACCTTTGCTTTCCTGGACGTCCAGCTACGTGCCATTCCGCACGGGAAATGTAACATCTATAACACAGAGCAATTAAAGCCATTCCAACCACAGCTGAGCTTGGCTCATTTATAAGCAGCATGCAATGAATGTTGTATCAAGACAGTGATGATCTGACGGTTTTAGGATTAAACCTTTCAAAGAATGGGAGACATTGATACAAAATTGAGGTGCCACAGAAAAGGCCAGATGTTCAACTTTTAGGTCTTTACAGGGCATGCAAATTTTTTGCATGACTGAATGTGCATATTACCCATTGATGTGATCACTTATGCATCCAGCTCATCATCTGAATAGGCAAATACCATATCTTCTCCAGCAACTATACTCAGAATTTAATGCAAAATTCATTCTTTTTGAAAATCAGTCCCCTAAAACACAATGGTAAATCATCCATGATAAACTGATATGAAGAGAAATGCTGTACCCTTCTTCTGGGGTCTGCTTTTTTCTTTATTTTTTTTTTACATAGAAAACGTCTCCACATTCACGCTGAAAGACATAATTATTATTTCTTCCTCATTCACCCTGCTTCACTGCTCAGCAGCTTCCACCACACATTAGGCTCCATTATGTTAAATTCTAGAGTGGCCAAAGAGTTAAATATAAAGTAGGAGACAACCAGCACAAAAGCAGCCATGGACTACAGGTAACCCTGGACCACAGCAACACCCTGCATGAGTTTGGCCTTCCCAGGCGGAGCTGGGGTGAGTCAGGACTTCCTGGGAGCTCACAAGGGATGTTGGTGGTGGCGCTTCTCACACCACTGAATCGTGACCATTAAAAACACTGTCCTCTCCTGCGCTAGATGACACAGCAACCTTCCTGTAGCCAGCGACATTGAGACGTGCAAAAATGGGCTTCTGATCTCCAATGAGGAAAATACCTACAGTTCTGCTTGTTTTTTTTTTTTAAAGAATTTTCCCTTAACAGAAGTAAGAACAGGCTCCCAGCAAGAGCTGGGGCTCAGTTCTGCCATGGCATTCAGCCTCGGCTATCGTTTCCTTGCTCGTTTCCTTTCCAACCATGCAATGTTTATAGCTATGGGGTTTGCATAAATGGAGCAAATTCAATTGTGGATGATATATAACTATAATATACGTGAAATGCACTTTACATTTGTGTATCAGCTTATTAGCAGGCAGCACTGATCTTAACAGGAATTGTTTAGATTCCCATCTCTAGGCATCCCTAAGTCAGTCTGCTATGGAAATATGATTTCCATTCACATTACACGACCCACCGTATTTAGCTGTTCTCTCCTACACGACGCCCGATGCCTGCAAGCAAAGCCGTAGGAACGCCGACCTGCCACAGGGACCAGCCTCCAAATCCAACGCTCGCTGAGGAGACAAACGCCCTTTCCCTGGCTCCGAAGGGGCGAGCTGCGGGAGGGGCACGAACAGCACGGCTCCAGGTGCGGTGCCACGGGGCACGAGCCACGTCTGAGCCCGTGCAAGGAGCCTCCCTGCAGCGAGCTGCCGTGCCAGGGACACCTCTGCCCCGGCCACCGGCACGAGCCACCCAGGAACCTCCAGCGGGCCTTTCCAGGGCAATACCAACAGCTCTCTTTTTGGAAAAGATATAGGAATTCCGGATCTGCCTCAGTTCTGCGATCCCCAGCGCAGCAGGGAAAAGGATTTTTAATGAAAACCAGCTTCAGTCGTGAATATTTAATTCAGCGCCCAAGTGGTAACAGGATGATAAAGTTTTGATAGGCCTGGTATTGGCTTTTATTTTTTTAAAGGGGAACTCCTCTCTCACTAACGGAAAAAGCATTTTTAATGCCAACATCAATATAAAGTGCTGCTGGGACTTTTATATCATTTCAGTATCAGGCCTGTGTTCAAGAAGCACAAATAAATGCACTGTTCACAACCATTTGATATTATAGTTGAAGAGCTTTCAGCGAGCTCTTACCATATTTTTATGCACAAAGTCTGATCTGGAGGTTGCAGAAGGAAAATGAGGGACCTGGAGGGGAGGGGAAGCTTTTTGTTAATTTACAGACAGTAGCTGAAATGTTTAAGAGCAATCTTACCAGGGTCACAACACGGTGCATACATCAGGAGATTTTGCAAATAGCAGAATTTCTCCTTTTTTTTTTTTTTTGGCAGTATCAATAAATTTGTTTGATGCACTTCAAATGTTCAATTAAAACATTATGTTAGCACATTTACTGTAAGTGATAAAAACACTTTGGAGGTGGTCTTAAAGCAATTGGTGGCTCTGAAATTGCTAGACATGCACTGGTAAATCAGATACAAAGTCCATAAATTGGAACGATTCTCTTTCAGGCCTGTGCCATTTTACAGATATTAAAGCTGCTTAATTTAATTCCTCAGTAATGTGGAATGTGTACAGCAGCTGATGTGACTTCTTCAGACTGATTGTTTAAGGTCATATAAACTCAGGCCTTCAGAGCACAGGATACAAATTCCCTCTTATATTAATACTGTTTATAATTCAGTTCCCTTTCAATCCGTTAATCAGAAAAGAAATGTTTATTGTGCGATATTGCTGTAAAATAAGTAGGAATTGTAGCGAGTATTTCAAAGCGCAGAAAAAAAAATGTACTCTAAGTCACAGCTACTTTTACCAGCAGCCTGCTCTTTCTAAGCAGGTTTGTTCAACTTTAAAGGCAAATGTGATTGAAATGCTACTTTATATATGGAATGGAACTCTGTTTTATAAGGTACACAGAAGAACTCATGGCTAATGGAATTTCTTCCTTGCAAATGACTTCTACTGTTCTTCAGGAAGCAGCCATCCTGTATTTACTACATGAAATCCATACCCAGCTGAAGTCAATGGGACGTCCACTACTTACTCCCATTAGGAGCAGGGCTCTTATTTTTAGGAATTGCATAGGTAGCATCTCGAACAATATGCAAGGGATAGCATTTGCTGCTCCACTGTTGTTTTAATACCTGTATTCAAAACACAATGGTAATAAAAGCTTCAGAACAAATTATTACGTTTGGCTTCTTTGCCTATGTCAGAAATCTTTACCGAATCAAATTAATACAGAATATAAATATCACAATTAGATTTCTCCAAGATGCACAAATAATGAATCTTTCTTCTTCAGCTAAGAAAGTGGATTTTCTTGAGAAACCTCTGAGTCAGCATTTCCTGCAAGATGAACCTTTTTCCCCTTCCCCCCACAGTGTCAATAGCTGAGAGTCAATGATTTCCAAGGATGTCACGGATAACTTGCAAGAGGAAAGGTAAAAGTTCACTCATTTTGATGTGTACATAACCCATTTCAGTCATCTTTAACAATATGTAACATGGAAGTCGTATCGTGGACAACTTGACTAAATGTCATGTTCCCTACTCGTAAAGAAGCCGTGTGACAAGGCGGTGGTGGGATGCATGAGGCAAGTGAGCTCTGTTGGGCTAAACGCTTTGGAAAGCTCCACGGCTGCGGTGCCCATTCCCAGCCGGGAGCCCTTCCAGGGATGTGCACGCGGGTTTCTGCTCTGTGCTCTGTGCCTAGCACCACCCAGGCCTGGCTCATGCAACTGAGGTGCAGATTCCAGATCATGATGCAAGTCCTAAAGCCATGGCCTGCAGCACACGCTCATGGGAGCGATGGCAGAAGGGTCTTGGGGAAAATTATGTTGTCTTCTTCCCTGTGTTTTTAATTCGTATCTGTTCTCCTTCATCTCCTGATGAAACCCTGCTTTTACCACTAGCATGAGGTGGAATGGATCTTTTATCTCTTGTGCATGAACAAAGTTATCAGCACGTTCTAATTAGATGATGTTGTGAGAAGCAGCAAGGGCACAGCTGGATTTTCAGATCCTGAGGTGTCTGCAAGGCAGACAGTTAAGAAAATAACAGAGACACTAGGACTCGTTAGACCATGCAGCATGTAAACTAGGGTTGAATTCGTCTCATGAACTCTGTCCTCCGAGATCAAATTCCAACTGCATGTCTGCTGGCCCTATTAATTACTTTTTGGATTAAGAGACCAAAATCACCTCTCCAACATTCTTAAGCAACTTTGTTTTTTTTTCCGTAAACAAACAATGAAATCAAAACTATTTGTCCTAACTTGTTGATTTGTCCAAGTTAGCCCATCTCAGATCCAAAGACTGTCCCAAATATTCACATAAAAAAATCGTTAACAGCTGCACCTCTTAACATATTATTGTCCTCATTCTTATTTTATATTGGATGCAGCCTTTAACGTTTAAAAAAAGAGTGGCAAAGCAGTGAAGTACAGACAGTCTTACCAATCTTCAGCTGACCTATTTTAGATTCCCACAACCATCAAAAGAAACTGAAAAACCAGTTGTTGTCATAAATGGCAAGCCCTTCATTAATAAACTCTGACAAAATCCTGTCAAGCACGACAGACATTTCTTGTAGAAATTAATAATATGTACTGGAATCATTTTCAGAAGGAATTAAATGGGTGCGCTGGAATAATTTATTCCACCATTTCTGAAAGGAAGAACATTTGATTCTCTATTTAGCACATAAAAATATTCGTAACACTGAAAAAAAGCCCAGAGTTTGGGCAATTCAAATTTGGTCATTGTGCTTCTCACAAAAAAAGAAAACATTTACTATTTAGTATCATTTCAACCAGTGTTTTAAATTACCTATATTGACTGACTATCAAGCTGTGTGCTCACAAGTTAGTAATATCATTCTTAGCTAACGTAAATTTTGATAATGTAAGGACATTAAATTTGTCTTTATACTTGGCATAGGCTAAGATACTCTACTTAAACATTTATTTTTGTACATAATGGAGCAGGTCAGTTCTCAAGGTAAGCTCAAGGCCTCCAGTTTTTTTTTTTTTTGAAAACTGACTTTTTAAACAGTCTTGATATTTTATAATATAGTTTGTGACAGGGCTATTTCACTGTTCACTATTGTGGGATGCGGTGTCATCACAAAGTTCCTAGCACTGTGTCACTGCGAGTCTATGGAGAAGTCATCAAGATGTCAACATATTCCGAAAGGGGAAAGAGTGTCAGTGCACGTCTGCAGAGATACACTGCCATGTGAAAAGGAAGCAAAACAGAATTATATCTGTGATTGAACAACTTTGCCAGACAAAGACACACTCAATCCAGAAGCTTTTTTAAGGAACACATGCAGATCTCAAGAGGAAGCGATCAAGTAATGGGTGGTATTTTCAAGCACTATGCGAAGTTTAGCTCTAAATAACTCCTCTGGGCTACAATACCTAATCCATAAGCAGAAATCGTACAGTAGTGATAGGTCATTGAAAAACAATACACTAGAGTGTGCTAAGAAGGAGGACAGATGAACTGCTTCTTGGGATGTACGTTGTTCTCCTCCTAGGCCAGTCTCCCTGCACAAAAGCGGTTACCTTGCTGTCTTCCCTAAGCCAGTGGAAGGTACAGCAACTTTCTTAAGGGCTTGCACCACCTCTGGAGAGCTCAGAACAACAGCCAGCAACACACAGTGTCTTCTCCTGTTACAGGAGGACCATATATGCCCCAGCACCAATGTACAAATAATGCTCATGGTGCATAGTGGTGCCTCCAATTTCCTGGGGCTGGTTTCAAGCTCAGTAGAAACAGATTGAAAGGTTCATTTATGTTTCAGGATCTGGAGAAAGCCCCTTGGGGATGCACACGCTCAGCCCGAACCGCTCCACCACTCTCTGCAAGTGTTCATCCTTCCTCAGCCATCCACGTTTCATTAAATATTCAGCCCTGCAACTCCCCGTCCCACGTGTCAGCCTCTCCTCCTCGCTGTGCCGAGCAGGCTCCAGCTTCCTGAGCACGGAGCATCCCCGAGGAAAGGCCACCCCACAGCTTTGGAAGTGCAATACTCCTCTGCTGAGTCTCGTGATGCAGCCCAGACACCTGGAACCTGTGGTCCACAGATAAGCCCTAACTGGGGTTCTTTTTTTGCATAATTAGCAGACAAGGTAAAGACACATACTGAGGTATAGTCCGCAAAGCTATTTGCCAGCATCTTTAGACCCTCAGTAAGGAAGGCCCTTAATCAACATTCCTCATATCGTGGCAAATCTTAAGGCTGACTATTGCCCAAAACTGCAGTCACTCTCTGCTCTGACCTGAACGGGGCCAGGTGCCGCTTGAGGCCATGCACTGTGAATTTTAGCCCCAAAGTTTCTCAAATTACTTCCATGTTTTAGCAACAGAAGCTTCTTTTTTTGAGAGAGTGTTTGCAGGCCAACTCCCTAACATGATTACGGTGCCTGAAATTCAGAAGGGCAGGATTCAGAACCATCCAGGAACTCCACTCTCACTGGCACATAAAATACTTAGCAAAATAAGGGCTTATGTGTGCTCCCTCCAGTCACAAATTGGGACTGAGGAGGACAACTGTGTGTTTTGAGAATAAGACTAAGAAGAGTACAAGAAGTCTTACTGTATTCATATATCACTGCAAAACAGAAAACAACCCAGAGCTCAGCACAACAAAGTAGCTGAAACATGCAATTGTCCTGACCTTGTTTTTTGTGCCTTGTTTTGTTTTTGCTCCGTAGAGGGCTCTGCCTTTCTAACGGGGGGACTTCCACCACCACCGCAGGCAAGGGCAGCGGATGCAGCCCCTGGGCACGTGGCTGAGGCTGCTGCAGAAGGCAGCGAAGCCACATCCATTGCTCGTGCAACTCCACCAAGGCACCCAGCCTTACAGAAGGGACTAATTTGGCCTTGTGTATTTTGAATAAATTGTTAACTCTTCTCGGCATGAAGAAGTGATTATTGAAAAGTTTGCCTCCACATACAAATGCAAATGACAGTTGAAGAACACGTGAATGTTAATCTTCCAAACCAAGTACGTAGACAAATGCTAGTCATTAGAAACATTTCCGTGCATTTATATTAGGCTGTCCTCTAAAAGACTTTTCAGACAAATATGTCATCAAGATATTCAAAACCATGTAATCTTATCCAAAGTTTCATCTATCAACAGTACAGTTTTCATCTCTCGCAGCTGTGTGTCAGAATGTGCAGGCAGATTAGCCAGCTGATAGCAAGGGGGGAAGGGAAAGAGGGGCTCTCTCATCATCAAGAAATACTGCTGGGGAGAACAGACTGCGTTGATTTTTTTGAAAGCTCCCCAAGAACCCTTTCCACGCAAGGATGCAGAGGATATTGCAAAGATGGTGATTCTGACCACTGCTCAGGCTTCACCTCTGCTTTGAAGTCCCTACTCCCTCTCACTTCCCCTGCCCTGTAGAGAGTCGATTCTTGTAATAAAAAGCATCCTGATCGTAATTGTGTATCTGGTAGCTGTGGCAAAGCATCTTCCTCTCGAAACAGATCAACTTGCCAGATTTCTCCTGCATTCACAGACCCAAAAAGAACTCGACCAAGCTCAAATCCAGATTATTTTGAACTCCAGCCGCACCCTTCACCTTCCTTAAAGGACAAATCTGCACACGGATCCCTTTTCTGCTAGAGTCAAAGACATCACTTAAGGGGAAGAAAAAAAAACAGTTGGCCTCAACACTTCTTAACAGGCAAATTTTGTTGTTTCAAGGAAAGAGATGAATGATGACATATATGGGCTTCTGATACAGATGCAAAGAGATAGGGCTAAACATACTGTAAACCACTGTGAAATGATTCTTCAGCATGAGATTCAATATGCTGCAGTTGTCTATGAGACAATGTCTATGAATCCATGTATATGAATCCCCACATAATCTTCCAGCTTATTCATTTTTAAATACACTCTTTAAAGCAAATCTTAGCATTACCAAGGAGCTTTATTTTGACAGCATTTGAAGATGAAGACAATGTTTTCAAATTTGGGGAGAGTGAGGAAGATTTTCAAAACCACAGAAAGGCAGTTAGGACAACATTCATCTAAAATAAGCTCTTGCTTTTCTGGGCATCTCTGAAACTTCTTTTTGAAGCAGAGTCTTAAATCTCTGTGTTTAGCTAGGCAGATAGAAGTGCCTTGATTTTTGGAGCAGCAGATCAGGTTTGTGCTGACCATGCAGAGTATTCAGCATCTCTAAACATCAAGCTGGCTGTCCCCAAAACCCCAGTGTCTGTTTGGGGTGTGCATATGTCACCTTTTTATGTTGTATTTTTGGCATGAAGGTGTCTCCCCAGAGGAAAGGGAACAAAGACAGTGCTCAGCCGTTTGCCATGGGCTCTGATCTCAAGCTAAAGCAGAATTTCAGCCTGGAGGAGCTGGTTTTGGTGAGGAATCCTGGGGTACAGGCACCTTCCAGCATGGTGGACTGAAGCCAGCTAATATCAGTTCAGTCACCAGACAGTCTGCAGGGATTAGGGCAGGAGGCACCAAACCTCTAACAGAAGGAGAGCATTCAACTGAGGGAGACAGAGCGTGCCGTATCTCACTAGTATTCCTCTGAGCTTATCTGGTTCCCTAACTGCAATACCAAATCAATCTTTCTAATGGCAGTGTAAAGCTTAACCCATTTCCGGACCTCTTCCCTTAGCCTTGGAAATGTTCTTTGGACAAACTCAACTCAGTCAGAGCAGAGAGGAGTTGTTCAGGGCAGAGGCTAAGTTGTCCTGGCAGGAGAGGGAAGGAGGAAAGTTGTTGTCTGCCAAAAGAAAACCCTTAAATGTGAAAGCAAAACTCCTCTCACTGTCACGGCTGAAAGAAGAGCCCCAATGCAGTATTTCTTAAAGGTTCCTTTTATAAACACTGATTTTTAAAATCAAGAATAAATTTTTAAGTTCAGAATATTCGTGTCTGCAGTCCCTAACTAGGAAAAGTATCCCCTGCTCTGGAGAGGAGCAGAAAATAAGGAGTGAGAAGCAGGGCTGGAAAGGGGAGGAAGACACATTATTTGATAAAACAAGACACTGTTGGAGGCCAGGAACTTGCTTTATGCCCCAGTGAAGGCTGGTCTGCCAGCCTGCTGCGTGGCCACACAAGCCTGCCTGCCAGCCAAGGTCCACCAGGTCAAAAATCTGCTTTAGAGGAAGTGCCCTGAGCTTGTCTTCACCTAGAGGATCCATTGTGGCCCATCAGGAAATAATCCACATTTTCGCATGAGCCTGCATGCCCAAATATTCATTTGCTAGTTAGATGGTAATGGCTCACGAGCAGCTGTTATGGTCTTCTGGGGACAACGTGCAACTTGTACGGCTACACAGGGTTTGTGTACCAAATGAGGTTTTAATCTGGCTAGTTGAAATACGAAGGCCTGTCCACAAACCATTAGCGTTGGCTACAGCACGCTGTAACAGAGGAACTTCAGGGGCTGCTCCCCAAGTTCAGTCCCACATACGAGGTATCCAGCCTGTGAGGGCCGAGTCGCAGAAGCCACCACGGAGCAGGAGGCCGCAGGTGGAGGCTTGGGAGCTCCTGCTTGGCAGGTGAAGGCGGAAAGGAGAGCGGCCTGCCAGGACAAGCACGGTGCTGTGGCTTTCAGGGGATGGGGGCACTAAGCGGCAGGGAGCAAAGATGCTGGAGTGGTTGTTAAAGATAGTTTAGGAAACTGGCTTTGATTTTAACAGCAGGTTCTACCAAAAGAGACCGAACTGCCTTCAGCACAGCCCTGTCCTTTTCCTTCGCCTACACACTGCCACAAGCCACAAAACACTCACCAAGACTCTATAACAAACTGAACTTCAAAAGATCAAAAGCCACAAAAAAAAAAAAAAAAAAAAAAAAAAAAAAAAAAAAGCAATGTCCCACAAGAAGGGAACAGGAGCATGAAGAGAAGCATTTGTAGTGATTTCCTCCCTTGCTTTTCTACCAAAGAGACAAGGTCAAGAGACAAGACCAAAGGTTATGTTGTGTTTCCAAATCTTTTGTAGCTTCTCAGACACTCTCTTGCTCCCCATGAGGGCCCTCAGCACCAAACAAATGTGACCAGCAGGATACAGATTGCATGGATCCAAGACGTGTTTGTGAAAGGTTGTGGCTTCCTGTGGGGACTGTACACATTCCCTCTCACCATCCCTACTGGAGCCACCTCACAGGGGCCTGTGAACACCAGGCAGCCCCTGCCTTGAGCTCCCTCTTCATGGCCCTCATGGTCTCCTCACTGCCACCCTGCCAGCAGCCACCTCTGTGAAGAGGCACAGCTAGAGCTGGTGTTTCCTTCCTCTTACACCCTTGTAATCAACCTCTTTATTACTATTATTTTTTCTTAATCCTCAGAATGGCTGGAGTCAAGGATGTGGCGTCGGCCTTATCTCTGAATTTCCTGGCTTTTGTCAGCTAGTGTGTCACACACGCAACCTTATTAAGCTTTGTTGTGCAGATAGCAGCACAGAAATTGTGCTTGTGCTCCCTGAGGATTATTAGAAAAAGTCACTCATGGGACGTGATGCACTTGCTGCACATACACCTTTCCTCACTTTTTTTGGTTGCCTTTGATGCTGCTTGGAGGACTCTCCTTTTGGAGGAGAAGGGATCATGCAGGACACTCCTGAACAGGAGAACGTGTTCCCCACGTCCCATTTTTGACACAACAGAAGTTTCTTGAGTGGTGTATCCACAATTTGCACATTGCAAGCACAACCAAGGCAATTTTCCTTCCAATTCCTTACAGATGGACTCATTTGCATGGGTTTACCATGGACTACTTCCACTGCACAGTCCAGATTAATAATAAAACCACACACACACACACACACACACACATAAAAGGACCAAGAGGAAATGGCCCCAGGTTGCACCAGGGGAGGTTTAGGTTAGATATTAGAAAAAAAAATCTACATGGAAAGAGCAATGAAGAACTGGAACAGGCTGCCTAGAGTTACCATCCCTGGCAGTGTTCAAGAAACATGTACATGAGGCACTTAGGTACGTGGTTCAGCGGGCATGGTGGTGGTGAGTTTACAGTTTGACCTGATGACCTTGAAGGTCTTTTTCAACCATAATGATTCTATGATAATCAGAGAGACGTGAGCACAAAACCAGAAGTTATGCGTCCACACTAGACAAATCAAGAGATAACAAGAGGTTGATAACTTCTTCCACAGATTGAGCTCTCAATTACTGTGAACTATCTGCTTCCAAGGGTTCCAGGCTTGCTGGTAGGGATTTATTCACTCTTTCCAGGGCTGGGAAACAAACTCTGCTCTTGCCCTGGGGCCTGGGAAGCCTCCAAGCACTTCTGGAAACCAAGGGAGGAACTTCCTTCCTTGAGAGGATTTCTCTAAAACCTGCTTTCAGAAGGATTTTCAGGCCGACAGAGGCACCTGAAGACTAAAAGATGATGCTGCCAGATGGCATAGCCCAGAGAGAAGATGAATTGAAGGATGCTGGGAGGCTAGCACTGATTTATCCAACTTATCACAACCATGGTGAAGAAAGAAATAGCTTCTGTCACAAGAGAGTCTGATGAGAAAAGTCATTTGCTACAGAAATGTAATTTAAAAAATGTATTTAATACCAATTAACAACACAAGCCTGTAATATCCACTTATCTAAACTGCTTTTGGATTACTTGCCTTTCACTTGCTAACCTACCCACTAATTTCCACAAAAAAAATAAAAATACAGGTCAGGCTTTTGCTACCAGATTTAGTTATTTTACTACCAGACAAAGATGAGCCAGAATGGTTATCAAGAAAAATAAGGGGGGAAAGAGAATTGGGAAATCTTAGACATTGTATTAAAACAACAGTTTTTAGGGTGTTTGATTTACTATTCAACTGTGCACAGCTGCTGCTGTGAGAAATAGGAAGCATGCCAAGGGAAAGAAATGGGGGAAAAAAATTGAGGATGGGGGAAGGTTTGCAGAATCAACTGGTTAACAAGATACGGAAATTTTTATGACTAAGCCGCTGTTGAAAAGCACTTGTTTGTCTGAACCATCTTGCTGCTTATCTACTGCTGTAGCTGTTAGAATACTCTCTCGAAAGGACTTAATCACCCAGTGCAAAATGTAGGTAGGGTTCGTGCACCAGTTTAGATCTAAATGACTCAGAACTCCCACAGTTGCCCCAGAGGACACTAAGGGTGAAGAGGTAAGAGATGGGGGTTTGAAGCCCTTCCTTCAGGTGGGGGACACAATGCAAGCAGTGATCGGACTGATGGCTTCACCAGTCCGGGGGCACCTTTCCTGCATTCCCTTACAGCCAGAAAAGAGCTCCCCGCTTCCTCCACCTCGCAGGGAAGGACTCAGGCTCCAGGAGAGAAGCAAGGCTGTTAATTTGGCCAGAGGAAAACTCTCTGCTTCGTCACTGCTTGATTAGGGTCTTAAAGACCCCTAAACCTTCAAGAAGTCCATGTCTTTCCTTGGCATTTCCTATCAGACAACTTTAGGAGTCCCCTGCTGATGGCACTTGCTTTTATGAATCACTTTGGCACAAAGCTATTCCCAGGCACTTCACCTGAGGACCTAGGCACCAGACTCAGGATTATGATTTCTACCAGGCATTTAAGCACTCTGAATTTCAGAGATGCATTATTGAGCCTTAATCTCTTTGGATACAATCTAAGCCTTAGACTTTGTTTCATATCACAAGTGAAAAAAAGATTTAAGCCTCTCCAGTAACATTGCCTGGCTTGTATTTAGAAATCATTGCATTATATTGCCCAGTTTCTCCTACAATTAGCCCCATCATACTCACAAGCAGCTTTGACATTTTCAGTGTTTTTTTCTTAAGTGGCAAAAGCTCAAGAATTTGCAAGAAAAATAAATGCCCCAAGTGCTCTAAAAAAAACCACAACCCCCTGAGGCACAGGATTCAAGTCAATACCAAAGCCGGTCTGTGGGTTACTCCTCATGGGAAAGAAGGATCTGGCACCACCAAAAGTTTGGCTTTCATCTTGGTTTACTCATTGGTGAAAACTTATTGCTGGGGAAACTTTTCAACCTGAAATGCTCATTTACAGTTGACTGATAAAACTCCTGAAAACAACCTTTTATTGTCATGTAGCTTCTAACATATCTACAGTTACTAGGCAGTCAATGGGCTTGGCCCCAGTCTACTACTAACTACATTAATGAAGGCTTATTTCTAGAAACCGTTCAAATGATAAGCATTTAAACAGGGATAAACACAATATGCAGCGGGGCTCTATAGCAGTGCACTCTGAATGCCCCTGTTTGTATCTGTGACGCTGTAAAAGATTTCCCATTGTGTCTTTATTCTAGAAGGCCTCAACCCAGAATGTTAGGCTTTAGAACTCATTTGCTGGCATCTTATCTTGCATACCTAATTGAGACGTCAGGCCACTGCATTTAAACTATAACTTGCAGACTAATTAAAGGCAACAACTAAGTGCTTACCTAGGGATTCACAGAGATTGCATGATGACCTGCCTGCATCGTAAAGCGAAAACTGAACAGAATGAACTAAATAGTGTCTTTATTTTCTTGGTGAGGTGTCATTTTGGGGATCACTCCCACTTTCTCCCCCAAACATAATTTTTTCTGTTATTTACAGGGATATAACCTAGAGATGCCTTGTGAATCTTTTTACATGGCCTTAAATTTTACTAGCTTTAAAGCTCGTTTCCTCCCCGCCTCGCCCCATTTCTCCAAACTGCTTCCATGCAGCTATCTGGTTGGTAGGAAAGCATCACTTTGCTATAAGCAAAAGTTCAAATGAAAGAAATAATGGTTTCTACGGTATTTGTCTCCTCTATTTGCATATGTAGATCATTCTAGTATCTGCTTATAAAGTTGCATAAAAATACATGGCAGAATAGCAAGGAAGAACAGCAGACTTAAAATGGCAAGTTAAA
Source organism: Rhynchotus rufescens (assembly GCA_032273925.1). Classification (NCBI taxonomy): domain Eukaryota; kingdom Metazoa; phylum Chordata; class Aves; order Tinamiformes; family Tinamidae; genus Rhynchotus; species Rhynchotus rufescens. The sequence continues at coordinate 4,474 of JAVCKT010027209.1, read as the reverse complement.
AACTAAGAGGTCACTGCTGGGACAAGAGGAAGAAGGGGGCAGTTCTCCTGGCTTTGGGAAGAGGATGATGCCGCCTCATTTCACATGATATAAAAGGAGGAAGGCAGATACTGAATATAAAAAAGGAGGAGTTTATTTGACAGTGTTACGAGGAGGGTAACTCGAACCAAACATTTGACACTGATGCACTGGAATGCTGTAAAAATTTAATTAGATAGATACATTAGTCATAGTTACATTAAAGGGTTCATATACTACATGCAAAAATGCATGCTCCAGTACGAAAGAAATATTTAAATCCTTCCTGTAAATACCATTTCCCTCATTATTGGAGAATGTGGTCTCAGTGGGACCATTGACCCTGTCGCTGTATTTACAAAATACAATACACAATACAGAATGAGATTAACGACAGTTATGGGAGGGGAGTTCCTACATGGAGAAAGATGCCCATCACGTAGAGAAGCTCGTGCATCCGAAGCACAAGGAAGCAGATATCTGTGGCTGATCGCTGGTTTAATACACAATCTAGTTCTGTGCTCCTAAATGGTCTTTAAGAGCATTACATTCCCTAAAACCAGGATTATCAGTACTGTATTGACGCAGGCCAAATGTTTGGCGTGAATGAGAAGGCTCCCTGCAGTTTTGCCTCCTCCTGGATACCTTGGAGGAATGCTCTGGATTCACTGCTGTTCTGACGGGTGCTGTTTTCTTTATTTTTAAGCCAATGCAGCTACATCCAAATAACTGCAGGGAGATACCTAGGTCTCAAATGCCCTCTTCCACTTTGTCGTGAACCAGTAAACCAACTTAGCCTAGATATTTCCCACGTGCTTGGATGTAAAGAACTGGCTAGTTCTTTAGGTATTTGGACTCTTTCCTAATTTTTCCCTCTTCTTCAGCTGTACTACGTGTAGTAAAATAAGATAATATTTTAATTTGACAATGTTCATTTAGCAGTAAATAAGCAAATAATTGGTAGCTTTTTACTTTAAACTATGTTTCGGTCGTGGTACCATGTGCAACATTCAAAAGTAATTACAAGATTGAGATACCGGATAGGAAAAGGATAAAAACAAAGAATGACTCAACCAAAATCATCTAATATTTTGTCTCAATCAGTGTTTGGATTGTTCTAACAAATTTGATATCAATTCTACATAAAATGAGAAGCCTTTATGGGCTATCAGTTCATTTTCCAAACTCTAGAACATTTGTAAAACTGGTGCTGTCCTTTGTAATCACCTGCAAGTATATTGAAGGGAAAAAAAGAAAAAAAAAAGCCCCTAGAAAATCACAGATATAAATACTGGGAATTCATCCTCTAAATTCACTTGCATGTACTTTACCTTTTTAGAGAACTTTCCAAATTAAAATGGCCATCACTGCGAGACAGAGTGAATCCACTGAGAAGCCCAATTGGACAAAAGGGTTGTAGGGAGGGGGTAATCCAGGATTATTTACATGAATTAATCATCAGTAGCCTGTGCCTTTACTTAACATATAAGATTAAGAATGTAGATCAAAATTCACCTTCAGATGAATTAGTCACCCATGGTACTGGCATGACAATTTGCCCAACTTTCAGTTTACTACTAAGATAAATTGGAAAAAAAGTCACAATGAAAAGAAAAGTGAACCTCAAACCCACACTTCATATTAAGCTAGTTCTTTCCTTTCTAACTCCCAAATAGAAAATCACAACCTCATAAAAAAAGACTTGCCCTTCTGAGGCATGTTGGTTGTTTAAAATCAGCAGATCAGTCAGACCAATCAACTGCCATGCAATAAAAGAGATCACAAATTGATCACAAAACAGATTCACACACCTATAACATTTTTAAATGGAGGGGAAATAGTTTTTTTCAGAGCTACTCTACTCTGAAAAGTCTGTTGTCAAATTTATACAAAACTGGTACAAGAAGAAGGATCAAGGCAATTTTGTGCCTTGGAGATACTTTGTCATGGGCAAAGATATCAGTTGATAACTACATCTCATACAGTCTTCAGAGATCTGAGGGAACTCTGCAGGAACAACACTCACGGGTAACGGTCTCAAGATATTTGGTTTAAAGACATATTTAGCCATTGACACTGACATGCTGAGCAGATGACACAGAGATACAGTCTCCGAGGAGAAGCAATAAATCCCTTGCTATATGAGCCTTTAAAACCTGAAAAGAACCACAACTCGAGCACAACTTGTAGGGCCATCAGCATGATGCAAAAGAAAGGCTATCAGGTCTGTTGCAGGCTGAAACTACAAAGAAGGCTACAACATACTACATCCAGAAATAAAATTTTGGCATAACATGAGCACTGACAAGTTTATACTCTACACAGCAAATAAAATCTGTAAGGATGAACCAGATGAGATTATAGCAGAGTGGACAGGATAAAACCTGATATATTGAAAGGATCGCAGGAAAGTTTGCAGGATTGCTGGTACACTTCAGCCAGCTGAATCGTTTGAGTCATTTGTTAAATTAATCATGTCAAATACTGTGAAGCATTTAAATAACAACAGCACCAAGCGTGGAGAACTGTTAGGACGTGTGTTCCTAACACATGTTTTGCCAATGTATATCGTGTGGTAACTTTCCCAAGTTCATTTTGGAGAGATCTTCTCTCATCTCTTGAGAAGGTACAATCCAGGCAGGACCTATGTGCTTGGAACATTGGGCCTCGTCCTGAATTTGAAGAGTGTAAAGAGATGAGAGGGCAGCTTGGTTTCAGTGTCTGTTGAGTTTTGTGGCTTTCCTTGGTGATCTAGCAAGAGGTTGGATGAGTCACTTGTTCTGGGCTGTGACTGCACCCAAGCACACTGCCATGGGCACTCATGAGCACCAATGGAGCACCAGGGATCAAAGCAAGCTCCAGCTACACACCAGCTCACAAGATTGTGGTCAGCACACTGATTTATTTGTGATTATGAGGAAATCTAAGGTTCCCACTAAGATATAAACAAAAGGTCTTGAAGCTCTTTAGCATGTGAAGGATTGAAGTCCCATCTGCAAAGTCTGACATCCATTTTTGAAAATTGGATTCCTAGTTAGCTTAATAGACAACTGGACTCAACATCATTATAAAGATATGAAAAGTTCTCATAGTCAGTGGGATTTATACACTTTAGTCACATAAGCCCCTCCAAAAATTTTCCTTTATGTCAACCTGCATTCAAATAATTCTTCTTGCACTTGGTTCTAACGTTTGCCATGAACGCTGAGCATGATAAATCAAATCTCAAAAATGCAGTAGCAATGGGAGTTAAAAAAATGTCTCCTTAAAGTAGAAGAAATTGTGATTAGACTATGGTAAGAGAAGAAAAAGAAACTTTGTTTACGAAAAAAAAAAAAAATCCAAAAGAAACCACTTGACTGAAGTAATTCCAGCTCATGCAAACCCTGTTTCCAAATGGGTGCAGGCAGATCAGAAAGCTGCAAGTTGCAGAAGACAGGCAAAAGCAGATGCTGTGTCCAGAGCTCTCTTTGAAGAATTCAATAGCTGGTTTGGTAATCATTTGAGCTGGTCACTTGGGAGGACAGTGCCAGCTTCTTTTATGCTAAGTTCCAAAAGGCCAGTGCCTGTATGGCATAGTCACCTCTTACTGGAATAAAGAGGCTGTGTTTGTGTAAATAAGATGACCGCTTGTACCATATTAGGACCTTTTGCAATTGACAAAGCATTCACATTTTCCATAGAAAAGGAACCATTTGACTGAGAAGAAATATTATCTGGCAGTCTTTCTAGAGCCATGCTTCAAAGAGAAACTTGAAGCCATTCTTGTATAATGTGCAGGCATTAATCACCGAAAGCGAGATTCTCATAAACAAAGTAATCCAAACCAGTAACACAAACCCAGTTCTCCTCCCTTGCAGAGCGCTAATGAGCGCGGAGCCCCCGAAGAGCCGGGTCAGATCCTTGGCAGATACAAAGCAGCCCAGCCCCGGTGCCCAAGAACTCGGCCCACGGCCTTGCATCTCCGAAGGAGCACAGAGCCCTGCTAGAATCTTCCCATGGTGCAAAACACAAGCGAAGGCCATGGAGACACAAACGGCCAGAAGAGCATCCAAGGAAGCAGAGAAAACGTTGAGCTGCCCCGTGGCGCGAGCAGCAGCATGAGCGGTTATATTACAGGGCTGTCACCTGCAAGAGCCGATCAATGTCTTACAAACGAGTCAATCCACATCTGTGCAAGCACAAAGTGCTTGAATGATGACAGGTCTCTAGGTCCAAGGGGAAACATCCTTCACCTTGTTGAAAAGTAAGGAAGTGGCTGCTGTGATGAGTTTTGGCAAGCGCTTCTGGTCCCGTACACGAGGTATCACTTGCTAGAGCTTTGTGCGTTGTCCTGTAAGGCGCTACGGTCACGCTGCGAGGCCCCATAGCTGTGGACCAGCAGTGTTGACTGCTGCCATGTCAATGAAATGAATAATTACAGATCTCCCACTCCAGCTGATTGTTTGAAGGATGT
>JAVCKT010027208.1:26987-48723 GCA_032273925.1 Rhynchotus rufescens | reverse complement strand
GGCATCCAAGGATTTTATTTTATTTATGAAGCCAAGAAGAGTGATAAGCCATTGCTGGATGTTATTTCTTCCTAGAGCTGAGCTCTGCGTTACTTACCAAAGAGAGCAGGTAAAAAGCATCATTGCACCTTTTCATGAGGTCTGTCTGCCTGGTAGTGTTGGAGAAGAGTCTCCATAAACATGGAACTGCTCTTTCTGGGCTGGGCTGCACTGGATTTAGAGCCTTATTAATTTCTGCATCCCCTTCCCAACTAGGCCATAGAATATCAGATGTAGTTTGGAGAAAGGCTAGTGTTGACTCAAGAACAGCTGAAATTATCATAGTCACATCTAAATCCAAACTGGACATGAGAAATGTGACTGTCCGTGATAAACGGGACATTCCAGACAGATTGACAGCTGAAGATATAGCAAACTTCTTCCACAGGAGAGCTTGGTCGGATTATACATGGATTTAAATGGTGACATTAAGCTGAATAACAAGGCCACAGGGTCTCTTCTAATTCCAATATTGCAACATTAATGAGCTGGTCCCATCTGCCTTCCACCAGCCATTTCAGTAAAGGTGACAGTAAAAAGAGCCAGAGGTGCTGCTTTTTCAAGCTCTTCTCTAGTTGGTTAGACTTATACTGGTGAATGCATCATCATGACTTTGCCAGGAACGATGAGATGTAGATTTTTTTCTCTCATGACTACTTGGTGTCCTTTAGCAGTAAGTAGTTTAAGATTCCCTCCTCATACATCTTACCACTGTCAGAGTATGCAGGCATTTTTAATTAGTCCTGCATTTTATGGTGCTGCTTAATGTACCATATTTCAGAAAAGAGTCCCTGACAATCGGTGATGGTGGGCCCTGCTTAATGAGTTGCTGTGTGTTGCAAGAAGGGGTTAAAATAATCCAGACAAAATTCACCTCCTTTTGTAACCTTTGTTTCAAAATCTCCACAGTCCAAAGATGTTTGCTTTTCTCCCTGAAGGTTAAGTTGTCCTAACAGGTGCTAATTTTGTGTTTTCTTATGGAGATCTGTCCATATTAGAAGCAACTGTGAGCAAACAGAAAAGCCAATTAGAGTGCAAGAGTATTCTTCCCCTCCTTGATTCCATGTAGTCCCCTGTTATCTCTATCAGTCACGTTAAGCCATAGACTTATCTTTTCAAGCCTTCTTGAGAATCGGTAGACTCGTGCCCTCTTTGGGGGAAAAAACATCGTTCTAATGTCATGGGAAAAATACTGTCATGGGCAAGTAGATGATCCATGCTAACTGGGGTTTGTCATCAGCTTTGGCAATCTGTGTAGCAGGGTTTGAGATTAATGGAGCTAAAGACTTTAAGCAAATATTGTTGGCATGTAGTTAAACTGTCAAGAGAGCAAGAAAAAGACTTGCTCTGCAGCCACTAAATAAAGATTTGTATTCACCAAACACAGTGAACCTTTTATTAGCAATTATTTGCAGCTCACTACCTTCCAAAAAGGAAACAACTTGGTATAACTTATTGTCAAGGGTTTATTTGCAGTTAGGGGCTTTTTAAATTCCTATTTATTTATTTATTTTTCTATTTTGAGGGTTCGTTTTCAGCAGGATTTAAGCTCTGCCATCTTGACTTATTTCAAAACACGCTAGGCCAAATCTTTCTATGCCATAAATAGATTCATTTGATTTCAAAAAGTTGTTTTTCTTAGGCCAAACTTGTACAAGCTTTTTAAAAGCAAGAACATCTCCTCCCCTCTCCCCTTCCCCCCCCTCAAAAAACCCTGCAAAATTCACTGAAATTCCTTAAATCCAAATAATGGCTATTAATTATTACAGTATGTTAATGTAGGACCCAACATGTTTTTTTCCATGCAATCAACTATCTAGCTTGTGAGATGTAATAAAACAGAACAGCACATCAATTATAATATTTTATGATTATTTTATACTCTTGGCAAAATGCTTGTGCTGTTATCTCAAACCTTATTAAAGCTCAGCTGATTAAAGGTTGAAGTTTTTACATAAGTTATTGATGTTGCTTCTTTTATTCAAACATTTTCATAACAAACTAGCTAGGATAATATTTTTCTTGGCCGGAGTCTTAAGATGAGAGACTTATGTTGTAGGTAACAGTATTCAACTGTTTATTTGGCTAAAAGACACTGAACAAACAGCTCTATGCGTTTGTCTTTGAAAGAATTCTATAGCACAACACACTTAGCTTTTTCTAAAATTAGACCATTATCTTATGTTCAGAAAACAGGCTGTTTAAAAGTCATCTGTATAGATCTGTGGTTATTGGATTATCTGGTTTTCTGCCCAGCTGTCAAGCTACCTTCCATAGCAGCTGTATATTGCTTTGAAATCCATAAATGCAGGTTTTGGCCTGGAGAATTAGAGTGGTTTGAATTGATTTCAGTGGAAATATTTTCTCTGGTTCTGCTGTGGTGCAGGAAGAAGATGCTGTACAGATACAGTGCAGCAATGTACTTAAGTTAGCTTGAAGTCTTGCATTGAATTAGAGGATAGGATGTGTGGATTGAAAGGTTGGCTTTACCTATCAACAAAGCAGGGATGAAGTGTGAGAAATACTGTGAACTGCTGCTGAAGGTGCTCTGTTTGGACTAGCATTTGCCCTTGTGATGTCCAGGCAGATCTGGCTGCAGTGGATTAAAATATAATTTTCTGCACTTGATTTCCCATTGCTGTATACAGAGGTAGAGAAGAGGCAAGTGTATGTCCACGTGTCACCACTGAAGGATGGTGGTTTTGTGGTGTTTGGGTGTTCTTTTTTTTTTTTTTTTTTTTTTTTTTTTTTACAGAATAATGAAGAAGGTTCTGAATATATCAACTAATTTAGGCCAAATAATTTTTTTTTGTCAGATGTCTAATGATGAACTGGATTTTGAGTGCAGCTGAAATAAATTTTTCGCCCGTAATGAAACCAAAGGAGTTGAGAGGAAATTACATGGAACACTGGTTGAGGCTTACTACCTTAAGGCATCTTCTCTGTTTCTCTTGTCAGGGCTTTCTCAGTTGCTTAGTGAGACATCCACATCTGAAGCAGAAGAGTGCTTCGGGTGCCTGAGGTGCTTCACGCTGTGGAGGTGGCCTTGAGATTAGTCCAGGCACCTCATGTTAGGTCTTTCTGTACAGGAGAGGCTGCCATTTGTGTCTGTGCTGATCTCACTCGTGGTTCATCTGCTTGCAGCCTGCTCTGCACAGCTGCGTCTTACCCTGCCTCTTCCCTGCTCCCTTACCTCGCTGACCGTGTCTTAGCCTGTTTTACAAGTGATGGAGAGATGGATTTTCAGGTACATTGCACAAATTTCCCAAACTCTTACAAGCAGCTTGTGGCAAAAGGGAATTGGACTGAGGTTTCCTAAAAACCAGACCACCCTTCTCATGAGCATTTAGGCCATCAGTAGTGTAGAGGGCAAAACTGGAGAACCTTAATGACCGGAGAGCTACAAGAGCTGGCATCAAGGCTTTGCAAGGAACTATGCCCTTCATGTGAGTGGAATTCAGAAGATTTTATTGTGTGCCTTCAGCTTGTTTTTCTTAGCTTTGTCAACTGATCAAAGAGAAGATTATTGTCTAGAAACCTTGTCCCTCTATTTTCAGGCCATCACAGTTACAGTAACACTGCTCACTTGGAGAAAGTACCCACTGGAAATTACTTTAGGGCTGGTCTGTACCTTTCTGTTTCTGCACGAAGTCCAGGGACAGTTTACTACAGAAATGTCATTTAATTTTACTTAGCCCTTTTGACACAGAAAATACATATCTGATGGATGTTATTTGTTTTCACTTGCCATGAACTGAGAAAGTTTATACATTTGCAAGTATTACCAATCTAAACAACACAGGCTAATTGGGGTCCTTGTAAAAATAAAACAACATGGTTGTTTGAAGGATTGTTATACGTTCTGGGGCAGAAATGTTTAAATGTCAAAAAGATTCAGTGTTGGTGATTGAGCTTTCATCTACCTTCTGAGTTTATAGCCATAGGAAGCCCTTCATTTCTGTCTCATCTTAAAGTCTGACTTAATGCAACAAGACAGATTTTGAATTTTGCACTTAGAGAATATCTTTGAATAGGTAAAAGATCTTTGTTTAAGATTTCAATAATACATTAGTGATTTGTACTCATCAAAATGATGTAGAATATCTGAAAAGCCTTTTTAACACTTCAAAGGGAAGTTGCAGCAGCACAAGTGAAGAAAGATGGATATTAGGAACAGTCACCTATAATACATGATGTGTTGTATATTAAATACCTCCTGGTAAGGAATCTGGCACTGGGAAGTTATGATATGTCAACTTCTCCACAGTGATATGCCTGAGGGCAATATTCATATCAGCAGTCAGTACCTTAATAATGCACAGATTTACTCTGTAGTAGTCTAAGAGTTTATCTACATCGATACATTAGTTCTGCAGTCCTACTAGTGTCTTGAAAATGATGTAACATTCTGCTCAGAACTCTACTAATATGTGGATGAAAGTGTCTCTTTTGACTTGGGTTGTCAGACAGACAAGGAGGTGACTGCACTGGAAAAAGGCATCATTAATATGAGCAGAGACTCAGCTGTGTTTTTGGTTGAGCCATCCTTTAAACTAAAGACTCCTGGGCACTGAAAAGGTACCTGAGCATAAACTTTAGCTCATCTTTCTTACCTCTGTGCCTCTGGCCACAGAAACTGGCATGCATGAATCCTGTAACCCATAAAGACTGAATTCCTAACATACAAAAAAGATTTTTTGTCTTTTTGAGGGGAGAAAAAAAAAAGATTTATTTTGATATATCTTGGGCCCCTCAAAAACCTGAGGCAAAAATATAGGCATAAAGAGATCATGGGACATGGCTGTAGCTGTTGTCTTGCTGCCATTGCCCTTTACCTGCTCCTTAAGAAGGAAGGAGACCAAACAACCAGAAATGCTCTCGGAAGCCTCTGAAGATGAAACTGCCTTACTAGATCACTTGAAAGGCCAATTGGAAATGGAAGACTAATTTTTGTTAGTTTAGCTTTTGGGAAAAGTTGTCTTTAAGAGATTTAGGTCCTGAGCAGTGTGATGGAGTCAGGGAAACAAAGAAATTTGGTCTTGTGCAGTGATGAGGTCTTGAGCTCAAGTGTTGGACTTAGCTTTAAGAGAGTTACAGACCTTCGTGTCTGCGTATTTTTGAAGCTCTTTTTGGAGGTCAAGAATGTGTGAAGCTACTTGTGAAAATATGGCCTGTATTTATATTTTAAGGAATCCTGATGTAGCTTGTTTTGACCTGGTGAACTTCAGTAGCTGTTAGTGATGGTAGTCTTGAGCTCAATGCCCCTCCATCAGTGTCGGGATGAGGTGTGTTCACAGCAGGGCATGGAGGGCTATTTCACAGTGTCTGGTTCTAAGTGGGAACATCTGAGGAAAGGCGGTGACTTGGACTCGTCAGGCGCAAGGGAGAAGGCTCTGGTGGTTCCCAGCAGAAGCTTGCATCGTGTGGGCTATTTCCCCTCCAGCCCATCTCAGGATGCTCCTTGTTGACGTACATGTTTCCATTTACATTGCACTGTGTTTGCAAGAGGGTAATTGTGCCTTTGACCCAAAGCCTTCTCTTTATGCCTCTCTGTTTGCTCGTTTTAGCCCTGCTCCCTTTATCACTGCCCATCCCTCCCTTTCTCTCTCCTCCCCCTGCAAGCCCTGTTCCTTAACCTACCTTTTTTCTTTACTTTCCTTTTTCTTCTCTTTTCCCTGAGGTTTTTGTCCATCTTCCTTCCATCTAGACTTCTTTCTTCCCATTAAATTCTTCCCCCTCTTTCTTTTCCCTCATCCATTCTCTTGTTTTTTTTTTTTCCTTCCATCACCCTGTGATGAACCAACTAAGGACTTTCCTAAGATATAAAGAGCTAAAGAGATGTTGTCTTTGGGGCCATATCTCTGTCGTTGATCTTATTTGAGATCTCAACAGACTTGAGTCTCCCCCAACTTTTTGGCAGATGATGAAGGAACCGTAGAGGAGCCCAAAGATGGCAGTAGGGACTGTGGCCTCCCCCCAAAGTTAAAGACAACCCCCCAAATGTGCAAACAGGAGCCTCAAACAGCAGAAGTACAGGGCCAGGTTCACACCAAGGCACCATCACCCTTACACCAGCTGAGGACCTAGACCAGGATTGAGTTCCTTCCGTTGCTCAAGAGTCATTTGCAACATTTTCCCCGATTTTTGTGCACATTTCTAATTTGATTTTCAGCATTTCTTACCTTCAAATTACTTCCACAGACCTTGGAGCCAAGCCCCGATCTCATATAATAATGCCTTTTGTACCTCCAGTCAGCACTTCAAGCCAAATCTGTGCAAAGAATCATGGTCAGTGGAAGAATATTACAGAGAGGCTTGTTTTTTTCATAAAGATTTTAAAATACATATATATGTTGGCAAATGCTATGTAAATGTTATAGCTTATTCTGGCAAACGAGCACTTTTGCTGTGGATTTCCTTAGGGAGACTGGTATAAATTATCCCAACGGAAGCATCCTTTTTTGCCAGTTATGTGCTAGAAGCTGTACGGGAGGTAGGCTTGGAGAACGGTGCCAGTAAACTGTTACTAATATAGCTTTGGCCTTGGATCTGAGTCGGTGTTACTGAAGAGCTTAATATGTTTAAAATTTGAGCTAGGTGTAGATTTTTATATATATATATATAAAAACAGAATATATATATAAAAACAGAATGCTAACAAAAAAAACCCATATATATATATATAAATAGCTATCTGTTTTTTTTGTGTTAGCATTTTTTTTTCAGGAAAAAAATAGTCCTTGTTAGTAAATATCTATAAAAATTGAAGGAACTGGGAATTTTGGATTGGGCTGGAGGTCTGTGTGTTTGCACCAGTGACCAGGAGAATCCAGAGACCAGTATCACCCTCTCCCCAAAATGTCTTTTTTGTCATCAGGGGTGTCTGTGCTTCTAGGCTGTTGTATTTCAAAGCCTTTGTTGCATTCCCGGGGAGCAGAACATCATACTTTAAACGGAGGTGGAGATGTCCATGCTCACGTGATTCCAGGACCTGAGGAGCGGTGGGAATGCCCCTTGTGCCATGGGTGGTTGGGCTGTGCGGAGACGGAGCTGCTGCGTAGGAGTTGCTCCAAATGGGTTATGGCTGCAGAGGTCAAAGTCATCGTTCATTTTGGAAGGTGGGGTTTTAGATTGCATGTGTCGCAGGTTCGCCCTTTGGACCCCAATGTGCGTGTTGTTATATCAGGGTTATGTAAACGCCAGGTAAAAATAAGTCGTGCTGCTGCGTACAGGCTCCTGGTGCCTTTCTAAAGGGAACACCACCACAGTCGCTCATCACACTTTGAAATTAAAGCTGTAATGTCATAAACGGGAATTTTTATTGTTTTTTTTTCAAGAACATAAAAGTCCTTGGAACAAAGTCGGAGGGTATTTTGATGAAAAAGGTCAAAGTCTGGTGTACATAAAGCAGGCATTGTAGAGCATTATATAGTTTGCACCGAAAGTCAGCAAGTTACTGGAAGCTCTGATCATGTAAACACTTGTATATGGGCCTGAGTATACTGCTGTAAACACCCTAATTCAAATACAATTGCACTGAAGTTATGCCTGAACTTAAGTGTTGGAAGAATCAACATTTTTTTTCAATAAAATTGTGAGGTACCGACATTTTGGAATCACAAACTGGGAGCTGAATGTGGAGATGCCTATTGAGCTGATTTTTCCAAACTGAATTTGTGCTTGAAAGGTTTTGTTTAGATAATCTGAAGCATTTCACTGTGAAAATACACACTTTTGTTAAATGAAAAATATTGTAATTATAAAAAAAATAGTCATGGCATTGCAGAAATGTTGTCTTCTATTTGTTTTTTTTTTTGAAAATTGCCATATAAATCACCAAGTTTTTAGGGAAGGTCTTCATTTTCATAAAATATCCTTTTGTCTATACATTTATGACCAGCTCTAAAATCCCAGTTAGCTAGCAACTTACTTTTATGGAAAAAAAAAGGTTCAAATGCTGAGATTCTTTTCAAATATTTCCTCTAGGGACTGAGATGGTTGCCTTTAATACTTTCATTTAATACTTTTAAACTTTTTAATAAAAAATCTCTCTCCAATTGCTTTTAAAGATGAAGGTTTGGGATATGCAAGATATTTCTGTAGCAATTTTGGTATCTTTCCCAATAATATTTTAGAATAAAAAGAAAAGTAAAACCACACTTCTGTGAAAAAGGAAGCATTTCTTTCATAAGAAAATACTGGATTTTTTGTTGGTTTGATGAAAAGACAAAAAAATGTGTTTAATTTCCCAAATCTCAGCCAGAACTAGTATGCAGATGTTGTTCCCCTTTGTTTCCTTTAGCTGCCTGGGGCTGAGGTGTCTCTGGCACCTGCTGCACTGGTGCAGCAGGAGCCCTTGGTGTGACTTGAAGGTGTCTCTGTGCTTGGTGCTGCAGGGCTTCTACCAGGGCAGAAGTAGCTCTTGGTGCCCATCACCTGTGCACTAATATTTGAATTACAGGATCACGTCATGGCCCCGTTCTTGCACTGCAGCTCCTTTCTTTGGGTCTGTCAAAGGCTTGATGGAAGGATGGGGGCAAGGGGAAGCAGAAAAGGTGGAATTTGACAGTCCTAGTCCTCTGCAGACCCGAGCACGTGCAGCGAGTAGCACACGCAGAAAGCAGGAGCAATCTCATCCATGAGCATTCCCAGCTCCTCCCAAAGTGGGTGTTCGCGTTTATACCTGGACTAGTTGAGGTGGGAGGAATGAAGGAGGGAAAAAAAAAAAAAGGATCAAAGTGTTAATTGTATCGTGTTAATTGTAAAACATCGTGCGGTGCCAGGTGGAAATGAAAGCAGGATGATCAGTGAAATAACCGACTGGGATGGAATCGAAGTGCATTTTCCAGCATCTCATTAGAATAATGAGGGACCCACAAAGGATGCGGGAGGCACAAACAAGCTTTGTTGCTCTGTCATTATTTTTAGGCACTATGATACCACTAAGGGCAGGATTAATAACAGATAATTGCCTGGTTTTACTCTTGATTTTTCTATTTTCTTTCTCTCTCTCTTTCCTTTTTCTTTTTTTTCCTTTTTTTCTTTTTTTTCTTTCCCCCCCCCCCCCTTTTTGCACTTAATGGTTTTATGGGATGTGGACTTAGTAATGTTGTGGCAAAGTGTCATTTCCTCTTTTATTGGAATGACTCAAGTCTGTGCGCTGTGGTGGAGGTCAGGAGCACGTTTATGAAGTTTGCACTGTGGTTAATCAGTAGGAGCGTGGAAGTTTCCTTTCTCGCTTTGTTTCTCTGGGAGAGGGAGTAAATCCTCCATATATCTGCTTGGACCATTCTGGTTTAACAAGAGATTGAGAGATTGATCTTGAAATGATGTCCAATGAAGCAGATTATGAATCCTGTGGAGATTTCTGCCCCCGGGCAGGACTGTGCTCCATCTCTGCAGGAATTGCAAGTGGGTTTGCAACAGTCTTATTGAAGCATTGAGATTTGGGGCTTGGAAGGGAGTTGAGCTGCCGCTGCATTTTCTTCATTGTCCAGGCCCCTTGGCAAATCCTTTTCTGGCTATAGCCACAGCCACAGTTTCTCCTTCATTTGCTGTCAGCCCTGTGTCCATGGACAGCCTTGGTAATAGGGACCTTTCTTGTGTTAGTTGTGTCCTGAGTGTCCACTGACTGCAGAAGCAGTGTCTGAGTGAAGTATAGGGCGAGTGGAAAGCAGAAGCCTTTTTATTGGTGGCGCTAATGCAATAAAACAAATGAAGTTGCTCTTTCTGACTAACCTACATCATTGTTTCAATAAACTCCTCATCGTTTTATTTTAGTTGATATAATTCTTTTTTATTTTATTTTTTTATTATCTTAAGGCCAGCTATTTTATGGTCTTCCTTCAGCTGTCTTACTCCCTGGGTCTGTGGAGAGGCTCCTTGCTGTCATTAAAGAGCTCCCAGTTGTTTGTGAGTTTGCTCTTGTTGGGTGAGGGATTGCATAGGTACCTGCAATTCCTCCTGTCATCTTTTAATTATATTGCCACATCACTGCTATGTCCATCATCTGTACCTTAGACTGATACAGTAGCAGTGAAGGACATGGTGAGAACCAATCTGGCCATGCTTGGCCATAGGGTGGACCTGCTTACAGACATCTAGGAAGGGGAATATGTGGCAGAGGAGCCAACTGGAGTATGAAGTTAGTGGGAAAACAGCCAGAAATACTTCTTGGAGATAAACAGGAGAAAGGATCATTAGAATGATCGAGGACAATAAGGGCTTTCCACAAAATAAACCAAAAAATGGGCCCTTTCACATTAGCAAGATTGTCATTTTAGGTCAATGACTTTTAAGAGATTTTGTGTGCAAGGAAATTGAGGCAGAGACTTTTATATTCGTTATAAATGCTCTGACTTGGTCTGAATTCATTTAAAGTTGAAGGTTAAAATGTTCATTTTTTTTGCAACTCAATGCAAAATCTCTCTCAGATTCAAAGCACAAGCGAACAAAATATTTCTGGAAATATAATTGTTCAAATCTGATTCTGAGCTATGCCATTGGAAAATCTAAAATACAACCCAGAAACATGTCAATGCCCTTCAAAAGGGAATTAGTGAAGCGATCTCCACTTTCTAATAAAATACATCAGGTAGCAAATTTTATAGTGAAAAGGAAGTAAACATCAAGTCAAACAACTATCTATCTATCTGTATGGGTAAAGAATTTATACAACCAACACAGGATAGTAAAACATGTAACTAAAGGCCAAGGGTTAATCCTTTATTTCAGTCCGCTATGCAGTTTGATGGCAGTGTCATGCACTTTAGATCACTAGATCATCTTTAAGGTGCTATTCTGACCTTGGTCTGGGGTGTAGACACAGCGTGTTTCCAAGGGCAGTGGGGTAGGGACATCTAGCCTCTGCATGAGGCTTTCCCATGCTCTTTGGAGCAGCTTTGCAGCAATGGAAGATGTCAGAAGGAGAATTAATGCAAATGTGACAATGCATATTGAGAGGCATGAGATGAGAACAACCCTTGTGGGGAAGATTTTCGCCTGGGAGAAGATGCGGTGTATTTCTGAGGAGGGTGACAAAGTTATCTCCATCTTGTTAGGCTCAGCACAAGACAGTTCCATAATTTTTGTTACAGATCAGTGAGGCCAGACTGGGAAGAATTCTTCTCTGAACCCAGAGCTGCAGCAAACCCAGTGTTCAGCAATTTGTGTTTTCCAAGGTAGTAGTGATCAAAGTGTCTGGGATGAGAGATCCTTGGGACAGAAGCCCAAGGCTGTACTGTCCAAACCTCATGGTGGGGAGGCCGTTGCCTGCATAGAAGGGTCCATATGGGGCAATGAAGGCTGTGGGTCTGAGCAGCAGCAGAGGAGAGGCCGTTGTGGAAAAAGGCAGGGGATTTTTGCACCAGGAAAGAGTCCCTAAAGCCAACGCTAGCTCTGCCTCGCAAGGCTGCTTTGAGATAAACTGTCAGTGGAGCAGAGACAGTGTTTGCCTGCTGCAGCCCTATAGCTTTCCTCCTCCTCTTATGCCATTTTTGATTTATAGAGGCACTTAGAGGCCAGATGTGAGGTTATAAGCAGCAGTCAGAGGGACATTAACGTAGTCTCCTCTTGTTCTGTTTCTAATGAATTGCTCAAGCATTTAGTCTCACTTTCTTAGCTGCATATTGTGGACATGGGTTAAATAAATCAGTGACTGGTCAGCAAACATTCATTGCACGTCCAGAAGAAGCCTAAGAAACAAAAGGAGGCCATGTTTAAGTCATGTTAAGAGTGTGATGAAACCATTGAAATGAAGGAATTTAAAATTGAAAACAATCCTAACTTACGCAGTTAGAGATAGAGGAATACCCATAAACACAGTATGTCTGAAAGTGACCTTAAGGTGAGAGCAAACAGCACATGAGATATAAGTTTTAATATAGTGCTGAAGGCAGGGAATAAAATGGCCATACGTGATTAAAACAAGCACTGACAACTTAGTTTTGTATAAAGATACCAGAAAAACAGGTTTTATACAACATCAAACCATGTTAAAAAGCTCAGAAGATTGAACTATAAGGTAAGTTTGGAGACGGAGCTTAGGAAGAGAGCTAACAAATACAGGGACAATCACTGCTGTAACATTGGATGAGCTACAAAATAGGTTGAAAGTAAATCATTTAAAGTGAATTTGGTGCAAGATTAAGGGACGAAACTTAGGCGTGGATGCAAGAGGATAAAGAGAATTTTTTTTGCATCAGGAGGCAGCATATGAAAAAAGATAAATTTGAACTAGGAAATAGGTCAAGACAACTGCCCTTTTATGAAACTGAAGCTTACATCAAGGGTCTAATTTGGGCACTGCACTTTGGTCATTCTCTATAATGGACCTGAAATGAGATGCCAAACTTTGGGGAACTCCAGATCATTTCCAGGTCTAGGTGTGAGCATTACAACTCTGGGACCATCTCTGTTTTTCAGCCCAATGGCTGTTTGCAGAGAGTGAGAATGGGGACTCCACAGATGGGCAGCAGTATCCAAGCACTGTCATGGGAAGAAAATACAGGACATAGACTTCAGGCAATATTCTCTGACTACACAGCTAAGGGTAGGTGGTCCAGGTTTCTTGTTTTCCCTGCCATAGCAGAGACTCTCAGAAAAAAAAAAGTTGTTTGTGCCTTTAGTAATTGAGCCATCCTTGGTGGTACATGATGGAGAGCATGCATTTTAAATTACAGGAAAAAAGTGGTTCACAATCTTATCCCCGTCTGCAAACCCACCAAAGTGCCTGAGAGCCTTGAAAAGCCTCCAGCACCATGAGGTTTGCCTATCCCAACTTTGTCTCATTATTTTCCTTTCCCTGCACCTCTGTGTGTCTGGAGCCCAGCTGAGAAAGGAATGAGCAGCGCCGAAGGACTGTGAGAAAGACTAGTTGTGTGGTAAACCCAGCACAGCCAGAAGCAGGAAGTACCAGATTTATCATGGGAAATCCTCTTGTTGTTAGATGTTTCCAACGTACCTCTCCCGGCTTAAACTATCTAGATGCTGTGAGTAGGCCCTCGCTTGACAGGGATGCTAAGTGCTTTCCTCACTTTAAATGTATGAAGTTAATCAATACTCTTTTATATCAAGGTTCTGTCACTGTCAGACAATCTTCTTCAACTCAGAACTGCTTGAAAATTTCCCGTGTCTCCCAGGATGGCATAATAATGTTTAGAGAGAGAGAGAGAGGGATTTCAGGCACTTGGAGGGGTAGAGATTCCCCATGTTCTTCTTTGGAAGAGCCCCAGTCTTGTTCTGCTCCTTCATTACACATTTGGCCCTTGGGACTCCAGGCCGCTTCTTGGTGCACAAGTCTTCTGCCTACCAAGGCCTTGCTGTATCCTCCGTGAGTCTGGTCCTTGCTTTTCCTATCGCATCTAGGTCTGGGAGACAAGTGGCTGGGAGCCTTCATGGAGATGAACAGCTCTGTCAGTGTGACTTATATGATACTTACTATAATTTTTAAGCAGGAAGAGGTGATTTGATCATTCCTAATACACCTTATCCATGTTACTTGGAATTTTATCCATTTCTCCTATACTTCTTTAGTATCCTCCCCCATAGTAGCCCACTCACCAGCCTTTGTGCTTCAGGATGGCTTTATTTGGGGGGAATCTCCATCACTGCTATACTTGTCAGAGCTATAGGTAAATCTGCACTAACCAGGAGGTGCAAGTCAGCCAACAGCAAGCACATAACCAGTGATTTCTAATATCCCCCTGCAACAACTTGACATTTGCCATAACTGGAAGTCTGTTTGCTGTGCTTGAATCAGGCAGAAACATGTCGCCCATTGAACATAATGGAGGTCATTCCAGTAAGCAAAACTGTATGTACTGCTGATGGCCATGGTATAATTTTATTGATTTAAAGTGTTTTAAGCAAAGGTGCGATATGAAGCCTGGAGATAAAGGTGTAATTGTTCAGTGCCCCAGAGAACACTGTGATGTCTCCTAATTTATGGACAGCGTGTGCATCAAGTGATTAGGCCTGGGATGATGAGGCTGCGGTGCGGAGGGCATGAATGAGTGGGAGGAGATGAGTGAATCCTGGGCAGAAACACTTCTCGGGGGCAGGCAGCTCTGCTTTGCACTTAGCTGATGCTCTGCTCCTGTCCCCTACTCGTCACCTGGGATCAGAGGCCAAAAAGAGGGACTCAAACCTGTGCAGCTTGGGTGCAGGTCTCTAGAGGGTTTTCACAAAATTTTGGGACTATAAACAACTGGAGCTCTTGAGTCAGGTTTATCGTTAGGCTCCTTTGTTTGTAGTACTGCATTTGAAGGGCTGTGTCATTTCTGCATGTTCAGAGATTGTGGTTCAAAGATGATGTCGTTGTAGTCACGATCAGCAGAAAAATTTGATCAAAAAGAATTTGGTTGTCTTTTGTTTCATCATGCTGTCAATCGCTAGAGGATAAACTGATATCAAATAATGTTATAGATAGAATAGTGTTTAACTCCAAGGCTATAAGCAGGAAAAACAGCACTCACAAGACACCCTTTGTGTGAAGTTGTTTCCAGTCACTCTTCAGAAAAACAGAACCTTAGAACCAAGCTCATAATGAAAGAGATAATTGAATGGAGAAAAATAATGATGGTGAAAAGAAAAGATGGTGAATTGAAACGATGAAGGAAGATATCTATCAGGCACTGTGGTGCCCTGAGGAAGCTAGTGAGGTCTGACAGGCAGGTCTTACTCTTGCTGCTAATGCTCTTTATGCTGAAGTAAAGCTAGAGAGAGGCAGAAAACAGCAGCAGATTCTTAAGCGTTAGTGACTATCCATTCAAGTGAAGTGCTTTGGCATCTTTGTGTCTCAAAACATTCACCAGCCTAGAGCTCAGGAAAAGAATGTGCTTTATCTTTGGGAGCCAAGCAGCTCATCACACAATTTGTAGGACTGCTGAGCGAGCAGATCTGCTTCAAATGAGAAGCCCTGCAGGGAAGGGATGGGGCTGGACAGAACTGCAGTCTCTTTAGGCTAAGATGTTCCCAGCCA
This sequence comes from Rhynchotus rufescens, assembly GCA_032273925.1. NCBI lineage: Eukaryota > Metazoa > Chordata > Aves > Tinamiformes > Tinamidae > Rhynchotus > Rhynchotus rufescens. Next base: position 33,704 of record JAVCKT010027208.1, on the reverse strand, counting down.
GAATAAAGGCTGAGGATGCTGAGCAGGGATGCTCAGGCCTGTGAACCTGAGCTTGCACAGAGTCACATTTTGTTTTGATATTGTAGTGGTAATAATAATAATAATAATAAAAAAAAAAGTAAAAAGAGGGGTGATGGATTACAGCAGAATCGCACAAATCCTCCTTGTTATTTTAGGAAGTTAATATTGGCCTAGCACATCCCAATGGGATCTCTTTGGCTTTTATGGAATTTTACTGGAAATGAATGGGGTGCATCTGGTCAGAAGGAAGTCTTATGTTGCCAGCAAAATTTCTGTTCCCTCTCTGATAATTTTATTTAGATATATATACATGTGTATGTATATGTAGTAATTTAAGGCTATGTCTGGCATATTGATTATAATTTTGACAAGTTGTTGAAAGAAAACAAAAGCTATTGTTACCTTGTAACTGAGCTAGGAAGCCTAGCTGAAAAAAAGCTTCTCTTACATGACTGCAAGACTGGCTTGAGATGATACTTGGGCAGTAGTTACCGCTGTTTTTTTGTAGAAGTTTATTGCTACAGGTTGGGGATTCTTGAAGATTTGATCTTAGAGTTGCTGCTGTATTATTTGTTCTTTATCACGTGGGATGATGGAAGGAAAATGTATCTTTTACATGGAGATGTCCCTGAAAGGCTCCAAAGAATCTGGGGGACAGGATTTGGACAAAAATGAGCTTGGTAAATCATGATCTGAAAGAAGGAAGTGCAGTAAAGACAGAGGCAAGGTTTCGTGAAGCGAAAATCAGTTGTGTGAATAAAAAAGGAAGCATAGGCAGAAAATTATCAGAGGTGTGCATGGAAAACAAAATAAGTAAGAAACAGCAAAAGTATGTTAATGCAAGTAATAGTGAACATCTTAATGAGATGTATAGATGTCACATCAAGCACATGAAGGGCTCTTTCAGCTGGCTGCCTACAGTAGAGGCCTTTCAAGAGAACCTGTAGCTGGTTGAAGGAAAGACCAAAAGTCTTGTGAGGGTTTGGAGCAGGTGTATTGGAGGAAGTTTGAAGTAGAGAAAATAGTTGAGACTTGATAATTTTTTTCACTATGTTAAGGTTGCTGTAGGGAAGGGAATAATCTGTTGTCCACATATGTTAGTGTTCAGATAAAGCACTGCATCTTTAAATGTGACCAGGAAAAGTTAGTAGAGAGCAGACAGTAATTGCTTGGCAAGGGAGGTTGTCTATTGTGACCCAGTAAAATAAGTCTAACAGCTGGGGATCTAATGGTCTGCAAAAGGGAGAAAGAGAGCAGGGAACAAAGATGCATGATACAAGAACGTGTGATCTTCTATTTCTTACAAAGTGATGCTCAAGTCCATTTCACTCTTGATGCTAATTTCATAATTTTGCAGACTAATTCTGCGAGATTTGACTAGGAGTGTTATCAGATCCATAGGGATCCTCTTAGCTTCTAAGGAAGAAGTTTTCAAAGTATCCGTTTATAAAGGCAGATGGAAAAGCAGAAATTCTCTCTTCTCTGGATGGTCTAGTGCTTGCTCACTTTACAGAGCTGAGTGTGGATGTGGAACTAAGTAAGACCAAGGACTCATCTCCATGGCATTTTATGTCACAGGACTGGTTACCTTCAAATAGGAGGCCTTATGCGCTAAGTAACATGTTGCTGAGCATCTGCTCAGCACCAGACATGGATCAAACCTATTTCTGTTTGCCTAGAAGTGACTGAAGATGCCATGTGAGATGACGGTCGCTTGCAGGTACCACCGTTCAAAAGAGGGATGAGGTGCCCTGCTTGGATTCGCTTTGCCATGAAGCGAGGGCCAAGCATTAGTGGTTGATTTAGGCCACAGGGCCACAGTCCTCTTCTAATGATAATATCCGTGCTAGGAAGGACTAGAATCACTGTGGCCTTCTCCTTCTCATTTTCTGAGAGAGTGACAATGCGGTAAAAGCAGAACTCTGTCATTTGATTTCATAACATTCTGGTTTTGGGTCTAATTGACTAGAAATAGGAGCCTTTTGAATGGCGTGTCGGGCATATGAAAATGTCCATCAAATCCTTTCCACTGGGGTTGGTGCTTAAAGGGCAAGGAGGGCTGTGGTAAAACCATGATCGATTACAAGGGCTCAATTGCCTTTGAAGTGACTGTGGTCTATTTATTACCATCACAGAACGTGCTTTGGACTCCACTGTGGCCAGTATATAGATTGAGGGAGACCACAGCAGGAAGAGAACATGACCTGCCACCCAGATGCCACTGTTTGGAAAAAGGACAGGAAAAAAAAAAAGAAAAAAAAGAAAAGAAAGAAAAGAAGCATCCACCTTTCCTGTCCTCAGATGTGCAGGCCACATCTATCTCTAGACTGTAGTGTTTAAGGTGCTGTGCTATGAATTTTGTAGAGCAGATACTCTGCATTTCATCTTTAATCCAGTATCACCTCACCTGAAGAGTGAGTCCATTTCTAATGAGAGTATAATGAAGCCAGGCTCTCATGGGCCCTACCCAGGCCTTTTGGACTGCTTGGAAGGAGTTCCCTCCTTCTCTTGCACGCTTTTTTCCTCTTTCACATGTATCTCTCCTGAATTTGGAGCCACTTGTGGAAAGGGACTGGTGAGCCGAGCCTGGCTGCACAAGTTACACTTGTGAAACATCTCCATTTTAATCCATGTGTTTGTTCCAACTAGACTATTTTCACAGCTGCTTGGAGAGGAAAAAAAAGGTGCACTAGCAAATCTTGTGAGAGTCCTCTTTAGTGCTTGGTTTCCTCATTTCCAAACATCCTTGAAAAAGAAATCACATGCACTTACTTAAACAAATGCCCCAAATAGATTTTTCTGTAAACTGAGAGGGGGGGAAAAAAAAAAGTTCAATCTCTAGCTGGAACTTTATTCAACAAAGGACCAAGTCCTCCCAGTGCTGGAGCTGTTCCACATTTGCATCCGTTAAGGATGTGACCCCCAGCCCTTAGCCCTAACTGAACTTTCACAGTAGTATTATACAGCAACAGGACACACATGCTAAAAAATAAATGTAGATTTCAATGGGAAGCATTTACGACCCTGTATTGTTTCCATAGTTTCACTGTAACTATAATTTTAACCCTAATGATAAAAGCTATACTATTACTAGGATATAGGGCTTTTTTTTTTTTTTTTTTTTTTTTTGGTCTTGGGTGGTCCAGAATGTGCAGTAATTCATGTTCTCAGCTGGGTTTCCACCACATTTCTGATTGACCTGATTACTTTCCCAATGACAGAATCCAAAATTGAAACCACATCAGAACTCACTGGAGTTGGTTCTGTTTTTGAAGTTCCCGGAGCTTCTCTGGTGGCGCAGCAGGATATGTGTCTTCTTGAGCTTCCCTCCTCTCCCCATTTTTTTTTTCTTCTTCTCCTCATGGTGGGCTTACTCTTGGGATGTTTGAGGATGTTACTAACAGGCTTTGGACTTTTACCTCTACAGCCTTGAACTGATTAGGAAAATCCTGGAAGCAGAGCAGTAAGGGAGGAGAGAGCTCAGGAGAGTTGCTAGATTTCAGGGTCTAATTCTGCACATTAGCACATACAGCTTGAATGGGCTGTGCAAAGGAAAGGATTTATTTTTTTTCTACAGGAGAAAGGATCTTTCATGGTTTTTGAATTTGTTTGGAAATTGTGCAGACTCCTACACTTTGTTCCTTCTCCCAGCTACCTTAGGAGCACTCCTCTGAGCACGTACACACATTAAGAGAGTCAAAGACTTCATTTTCCACTCTTTTTGCTGCAAAAAGGAGAGACATGGACAAGCTGAGGTGCATTTATTAGCAGGAACAGTGCTTATGGTGACAATGGGTTGGCTTTTTTGGGAGCTACAGTGACTCACTGTAGGATCTAAGTCCTTTGTCCTGGAAGTTTTTCTATATCTTTTTCCTTTCTCCCTCAGCCTTTTTTAGGGCTGCCCCTCACTTGAGAACAGAGCTTGGGGATATCTGAGACTCTTCATCTTTAGACATAAAGATGTGCCTGAGGAGATAGGGGAGAAAGGAGTAATTTATGGGTAGAATGATAAAATCTTGAATAGCGTAGAAAAGAGGAACAGAGAATGACTCCTGTCTGATTTCTCAGGAGCTAGGAGGATGGATGCTGAAATGGTCAGGTGCAGGCTCAAAACAGAAACAAATGTGATTTATCTAGGACAGGATTAATCTGTGGGACTTTTTGCTCCAGGATGTTAGAGATCCGAATAGATGGGACTGGGTTTTAAGGATCAAAATGGGTAGATGGGGAATAAAGCTAATGCTGACTATTAAACCTGATGTCCCAAGTTGCTGGTGCCCACCCTGGGAAGGGTCACTCCGAAGATGCCATGCCCTTTATTGTTTCCCATCCAGGCGTTGGTGATTGCTGTCAGGCTCTGCAATAGGTGGATTTTTGTACTGATCCAGTACAGCTGTTCATGTGGCAAAATTGTTATACATCATCCCCAGTAAAGGTCTGTTATTTCCTCTTCCCGTTCATTTTTTTTTGATGCTATGCCTGTGACTACAAAGAGGAGCTGGCAAAATTTCTCAGTTGGCTGGGCTTGATGGGAGTGCAGTGGTGAGATGGGGGCTCTGGGGGCCAATAGAGGCTGGAGGTTTTTTTACTGGCACAGCAAAGCGGCAGGGTGAGGAGTAATGGGCTTTTTCTTCACAGTGATGGCTAGTTCCATCACTTTCTGCCTCCTCTAGCTAGATGGAAAGTCATTACGGCAGGACCTGATGTGGATTTGGAGGAAGTCCAACTCATACCAACTCATGCACAGACAACTCATGTTGTCTGTGATACCGAGGATAACTTCATGCACCAGAACCCATGTCTTGGAGCAGTTAATACCCACATTTATGTGACTATGAGTCATATTAGTTTATATGAGTTACTTCTAGAGGGATATGTGCACTCTTAGGCAGTGTTAATGGTAGTATTACCTTCTCCCATTACTGCTGCTCTCTAAGAGAGTATGGAAGTGGCAGAGAAAAGTTGCCTGCACAGTGTTTCCACACAGTTGTAGACAATAGGGATCTTGACATCTCGTCTCTGCCTAGCTCAGTAGCTCCTCCTAGCAGAAAATCTTTGCTCTGAGGTGTATTGTCTTCTATGTCCCTTCAAGAAGGTGGAAAAAGCAGTTTGCAAAACAACAGGAAGTGGAGAGTGTCGTGAAAACACACTCCAGCTGAGTTTTGGCACCAGCAACAGAAAGCTTAAAGAATCTTGTCCAACTCTTCATTGCTTTCAAAATGAACATCGCAGTGCTGTAAGTCAAATAACATTGTCCAACCCTTTTCATCCTGTTTGTAATTCATGAGGGACATCATTACAGTAACCAGCTGCTCTGGGATCCTCTAATGAAAACTTTGTTTCTGAATAGAATAATTAAAGCTTCATATTCAATTGTCAAACAGCTCCATCTTTGCTCAGTGCATGGATGTGATTAGCCAGAGTAAACCATTCTGCAGCTTAAACACACAATTGCATCTAGTATAAAAATGATTAATTAGGCGACGTGCTGTTTGGGAAGTTTACAAGCAGATCAATGAATAATGTTTAAGTGAAAATTTTATAGGGACGTTACGGGCACGGCAGGTTGTGTGAGAGCCATGTTGATGGCTTACAAATGCATATGTTTGTGTCCCATAAAGAAACTCTACGTTATGAGGACAGGTTCAGCACTTGCAATTAGCAGCAAAGGGAGAGGCTAAGATTTTGATTTTATTTTCAGTGTTGGTTTTTTTTGACATGAAAACCTTTCTTTTTCCCCTCTTCTCAAAACAATCTTTCTCCTCAGAGCAAAATTTCCCAGTTTTGTTCAAAAGTGTCTTTTTTTCCCCCTAGTTTCATTCCTTTTCCCATTTCATTTCTGTTGACAAAGCAGAAATAGAAGTGGAAAAAAAGGGTAGGAGGGCAGAAAAATTACCAGTAAACTGGAAAAAAAAATTCCTCTGCCAGTAATCAAGGCACTAAGAAAAATTGGCAGTAAATTCAAACCAAGTGATCTGTACTCCCCTAAATGTTCCTCGATGACTTGGCATGTGCAAGGAAATGGGTAGTATTATTTTTGTGTTACATCTCACTTTATTGCATCATTCATAAACTTCTCCAGGCTCTCTTGAAATGAATGAGTCTGTCTTATGCCCACAGCACCTGTGAGTTATTGATTTCTGATATCAGAATGGCTTTTTTAACGGCTTTTAACTGAATAAAAGCATTATGGCATAAATATAATTCTGTATCATTTTCTGAAGATACGTTATCTAATTTCTTTAGAAAAACTGTTAAAGCCACTTAATTACACAGGATAGGGCATTGTGATGTATGTGGCTCCCAGCAATGCAGATGTGAGGGTATTTTTGTCGTCTTTTTAAATTCTGTTTCAGATAAGAGAATAGCAACTGTCACTTGCTCCTTGCAGCAGGAGCCACTCCTGCAGCTCTGATAGCAGAGACTCTTGGTTTCATGTTTCCTGAGCTGGGGAAAACTCAAAAAGGACCTGATATTGGAACAAATGTGAACTTTCAAGAAAAGATGAACCCTGTCTTGCTGTATTTGGTCCACAAAAGCTGAGTAGAGGCTTTTGATTTGCACCTGAGTTCCCTTTGCATCCTGGATTTTCTCCCAAGTTGCTTCTATCTCATCTTTCTCGCTGTTTGCAGCCTTTGGGATGAAGACAAATAAATAAATACAAGCAAGCGCATTTCTATCCTGTACCGTATGTTG
>JAVCKT010027208.1:14872-26977 GCA_032273925.1 Rhynchotus rufescens | reverse complement strand
TTGCCTAAAATAGTAGTCAGATGGAAAAGATTTTTCCAGAAGTCTCTTGCTGCATAATCTGTTTCAAATAAAGATAATAAAATAAACAACTGTTTATAAAGAGAATGTGAAAGAGCAGGGCTCCCCCACAGCCTGTTGTGAGCGCGCTCTGTGCAGGCGTGGGCTACGAGAATTCCTGACCCATCTCCTGAGGTTCTGGTTTTTATCCCCAAATCCCTCACTTTGCAATCCCCTGGGACGGATTAGGAAACCTAGGTTAGGGATAGCACCCCAGGCGACTCCAAAACTCTCTCCTGAACAGAATAGAATAGGAATGCCTGGGTGCTCATCCCACTTCCATCAGTGACAAAGTGCTTGATCACTCCATGCCTGGCAAGCCATGATCCATGTAAGTGCTGATTTGGCAAAGGGGATGTTGTATTGACAGGGCTGCTGCTTGATTCCTCGTCACCCCAATGCTCACAAGCTCTCCAAGAAATGAGTATGGCCATTTTCCAGGCATCAGGCTCCTTTTTCTTCCCCCTCCAGCATTGCCATGAGGTCTTTGAGAATCGGCTTGTTTTTTGAGATTTCCAACTCATCTTGCACTGAGAGTGGTGGCCAGAAAAAGGCTTCCAGAGCAGCCTTTCACACCACAATATGTTTAAGAAAGTCTGCCTCTGATCCTGGCCAGATAGTTTGAAATGCAGAAGAGCAACAAATGAGCAAGATCCAGGGAATGTAGGAAAGGAAAAAGTGACCCAAACTTGGGGTTAGTTTTTCTTTCTTTGGTGTTTTTTTTTTTTTTTTTTTTTTTTTCCCTGGGAATATTTAATTCAATTTTTGGGTTTTGTTTTGGACTAACTCTCCTATTGTAAAAACAAAAAAAAAAACAAAAACAAAAACAAAACAAAAAAAAAAAAAAAACCCAAGCTTAAGCACATAGAGAAACAGATTTCCCATCACAGGAAAAGAGGAGTGGACCTACGTGACAAGTACTTGGGAGAAGATTGCCAAAGGTGGAAATTTTCTGGGATCTGTGAGTTGGGTTCAGCTGGTTACAAGAAGGACTAGATATAAATGCTGGATCCCTCTCTAATTTGATCCTTATGGCAATGATTATATTTATATCCAGCCTGCAGACTCCAACCAAGTGTGGTGTCTCCAGGGATGGCAGAGCCACACGCAGAAGTGCTCCAAGCCTAAATTGTCTGTAGTACAAGCCAACAATAACTGAGAAGGAAAATGGAAGAGGAGGAGGAGGGGTGGTCATCAGCAAGGTAGGAAGAGAGGTGGTTGTCAGCAAACTATGAAGACACTTGGACTGAGATTTTGATTGAGGCTCCCTCTGCACAGAGAAATTGCCTTAGTCTCTGTTCTCATCCTTTTTGCACCTTTCCCTTGGCTTTGCATCCTCCACACTGATGCTGAGGCCTCCAAGCTCTTGCTGTGATTTGGGGTGATGACTGATTAGTGGCGCTCTGGGTGTCATGACGTGGGGATGGTGCTGGAGCAGAGAGGCAGACGACTGTCTTCTCCAAGGGAAGCCAACAACCTGGGCCCCTTGGCTGGATAAGGGCCTGGAAACGTGAATCTCTTTATAAACTTGGGTTATCCAGTTTATAGCACAATTCCCTGGCAATGTATCCTTCAGATAGACTTTTTTTTTCTCTCTCTGTTTATTGCCATCTTTTTATTATTCATTGTATAGTGCTCTGTTTTACTAGTGCACGTTTACATGTTACGGGTGGCATAAGGTAGTGTGAAGTATATAAAAAGAGTTGATGTTAGTTTAGAGTAATTCAAAAGTTACTACCTGAGCTACAGACCAGCATTTTCAGTTTGTGATTGCTAGTGGAATCCTTTAAATTATTAATTTTTGGATTATGACAAGATTTGTCCTCCCTTCGCTCCCCTCCTCTCCCTTTTCCCCCTGCAGTTATCTTTTTGGCATATGTTGTGCACTTCTAAATATTTGAATTAATTGCAGAGAAATTCTGCAAGCTAATTCCCATGTTATCTCTCTACTTTAGCTGTGGTGAGGTTTCATTTCAGAAATGGGCAGACACACTTGGTTTTTCTTCTTTCTGATCAAGCTATTTCAAGACTTTATTTAATTTTCAACTTTTCTTTTTTTTTTTTCTTTCTTTTTTTTTTTTTGGTAACATTCATAAACTGGGGGCCTAAGCCAGGCTTAAAAGCACACCAGGAAAGCGTTAAAAAATCCATGTCTTAAGCAAGGCTGAGAAGAATAGGTTGATGCCAGGGCAATGTGTGTTTGATAAACATATGGATTTAAAGGGAGATAGGAGGAAGGAGGCACTTCGCCTGCATATAGCTTTATTATTTATGGATGTCTCTGCTGTGCAGTGAGAACCAGGTTCTGTTTAACTCTCTCTTTGGGTGGTCCACAAGAGATTCTGAGTAGCCTTCAGTAGCCTTCAGGCGTAATTGCCAGGCATGCTCTTGTATCTGAGATAGCTTAATAAAGCATTACATATCTTACTGCTTCTATATTTTATTACCTAACCCAGTGCATGCGGTCAGCGGGTAATTAAATTCAGCTGTGTTTTTACTCTCTGTTTTAAGGTCGAAGTATGAATTTCTCCGCGAATTCTTTGAAACGGGCTAATACGATGCATGCATGATAAAGGCACAGCTAATCAGAGCCAGACTGTTAGTGCAATATAAGGTTGCCCCAGGTGTAATTTATTTTCATATTATTGGTGGTTTTACTGTCGAACATATTAGAAGACGAAGAAGAAATAATAATTCTTTTCCGTGTATGGCCAGAAAGCTACAGGCTGATTTGAGAAGCTGGGTTTTCTTTTCATTTCTATTTTATGCCACGTTTCGGCTCAGCCACCTCCTGCACACTACTGAAGTCGATTTCAATTAACCTATTCCTTCATTAACTCACTCTCTAAGTGCACGAGGATATTGCTAGATTGCACAGTGCCATTACGAAAAGGGCTGTGGTACAGCCTTTATTAAAAGCTGTGTCTGCAGCAAAATGCACGCTGGAAAAAGCTTAAACAAATCTTTTTCTTGGATTTGACCAACTGGGCTTGGAGTGTCACCATGGGCCACGGGAGGTGGAATGTTTTCCCTTGTGGTGAGAGAGGGCCGGGAGCTGGTGGCAGCAGCTAGGCAAGAGGAGGGTTAGGGGCAGTTCAACCCTCCTCTTCAGCTTCTGGGGAGTGTGGGCAAGACCATCAATGTTTGGGGCTCTCAATGGCATAGAGTCAGGAACGAGGGGGTCACCCAGGCACATGGAAATGCAACAGGATCAGAAATAAAGGACCTCATTGTTGGGGACTCGCTGCAGGGGAGAAGTTGGGCATTTGTACAGCTCTTATGGAATACCCAGAGTTACAGCTAAGCTACTACTACTTTCCCCTCAGTCATACCTGTTTAAGGAATATTCCCTCCGCCTTCAGTGTTGGCCTTGCTTATCTCCTTGGACCGCCATAGGAATAACTGTGCTGTTGCCATGGCATATCAGGCATCAATGTCAGCATTTGGTTTTGGGAGAAGCAGATCCCGTTAGCCTGGTGTCCAAAAGATCAGTGTCCCAAGGGTCAGCACGTGAGGGAATTCTCTGATGCCTAGCAAAGGCTGAGCCTTAAAGCCCCTGAGAGGCACTCTCTTCTCCAAAGAGTTCTCTAAGTTCTCTTATGGGAACTTAGGATGCAATTCCTAAATCGATTGAGTTGACTGCAGAATAAACATTTCTATAGAGCCTGTCAGTCCCAGCTGTCTTAGCAAGGGAAGATGAGTATCTTTAGGATACGACTCATCTGACCTGGTTCAGCATTTCCTTAAAAACTATCCAGTGAGGTACATTAGGCTAACAGATTAAAAGCAGTGGTGAGAATGATACCAGAAAATTAATTCTGATAAACACTTAAAGTCTTCCTCATTGGTAAAGATGTGTTTGGGATTGGCCACTGGATTGGAAATCCCACTGGAGAGGGAGCCCAAGCATGCACACAGAGTGGTGGTCACACAGACCTCACTGGCCAAGGAAACAGAGCGAGAATCAATTAGAAACCTCCAGCTTTCAAGGCAAAAGACATGATCAGACTTAATGATGCTGTGCAAGTTTTCTGGTTGCCACATGTGTCAGGTGAAGTGCCGTAACTCACTGCAGTAGCAACCGTGTTCACACCAGCTTTAAGGCCAAATGCATTAGATTAAACCACCCTTTATTCAAGTCATGTTCCAGAGTAGGATGAAACCATCTAGCAAGTAAATGGTCCCACATGTTGCTCTTCTAGGATTTTCCTTTTTCCTTTTCAAACAAGTAATTCTCAGGCCTGGTCAGGGGCAGAGGGGAGCTGAGCAAAGTCAACCCGTCACTTACAATGAACCCCTGTAGTTTTTGCTAATTGTGCCTTGCAGTTGCCACCGTGGCTTGATGTGGGCAAGCTCTGTGTGATCCAGCACTGCCCAGGTGAGACCAGGAGGTCCAACTGAGCCTGGGTGAGCACACAGGGAAACTGGGCCCCTACTTCTGTGCTTCTATTGAAAAATAGTGAAAGGAATGTCCCCTCTCTTGCGGGTGACTTTTGCTGCTTAATAACGCCTGCAAAATACCCAGAACTCGCTAGCTATGGTGTTACAAACCACACAGCTTGACTCTGCTGTCACCAATTGGAAAGAGCCATGCTGGGCCCGGGACTTAGTCCTATAGAAGTAAGATTACTTTATTGTTCTAGGAACGATAGGGTGGTCTGGCTGTTAAATTACAGCACTCCCTGGGCCGGGCCAGTGCTTTTCCTGCCTGTTTGGGGTCAGAATTTGGCCCTTTCTGGTTTCATGTTTTCCTACTGAACTCGTGAACCTGTATCGAATGTCGAAGCAACAAGAACTTGATGGTGATGCTCTGCCAGCGGGAAAGGACTTCCCAAAAATCAGAGCTCTCTTTCTGCTGAACTCAATCCCTTCCTCTCCCCCCTCTTAGCTCTCCCCCAGCCCTGTTGCCCCAGTAGAAAACCACCCCCTGAAGCTGGTGAACTAAGGTTTTGCTTGAGGTCCAGGAAAACTTGATAGCGTGCAGATGCTGTTCTGTCTCTCAGTAATATTTACTTTTCAGATGCGTCTTAAGTGAGCGCGAGGCCAGGAGGTCTTGGAGTGCTCCTTGCCGTGGCGAAGCGGACATCGCCGCCTCCACCTCGAGGCGGGAAGCCCTTCCCAAGCTTTTTACACCCTCCTCGGCCTCGCCTGGGGAGCGGGTGGAGTGGGCGGCAGCTCCCGGTGTTCCCAAATCCCTGGCTCGCTCCGTGACCTGGGTGTGGAGTGATCCCATCCCTGTGCGGGATGCGGAGTGGGATGGAGTGGAGGCGTCGAGGGGCTGCCTGGAGCGCCCCGGGCCCCGGCGGGCGCGGGGAGGGGTTGCGGTTTTCTCCGAGCCCATCTCTGATGTTGAGCTCCGGCTCGAACACACGCTGCAAGCTAATCGCGCGCATCTGTGCCTCTTAAAAGCGCGGTCGCCTGCTGATTGGGTTTAATTCTTTATCTTATTCCTGCTAATCCGCTCTCCAATCTGGTTCCCATTTGGAGACAAATTCCCCCAAACCCTGGCCGTGGTGGGGTGGATGTGCAGCCAGCAGGGCAGGCAGGAGGAGGGGACACGGAGCAGGGCTTTCTCTGGGGCAGCGACAGGCCTCGGGTACGGACACGCCGCCCTGTTAGATGTCGGAAAAGCAAAACCCCACCCCAGCCTGTGCCGCAAATGTGCAACAGCCTCATAGCTGTCTCCGCTTGGGATCCCGCCTCCCGCCGGCCGCTCCTGCCATGAGAACGTGACAGGCGCGCGCTGCCAAGCATCCGAGGAAGACGGCCCCGGGCTTTTGTGGCGTGGAAAGATTCCCCGCGGACGCAGCGGCCGGTGGTCCCGCCGCGGCGCAGCGAGCCAGGCCGCTCGCTCGGCAGCTCCAGCGCTGGCGGCCGCCGAGCTCCCGGCTCCTCCGGCGGCAGCTCCCGCTGGAGCGGCCCGCAGCGCTTCCCAGCCAGCGAAAACGCATAAGGGAAACTCTCCTGATTTTTTTTTTTTTTCCCTCTCCTTGCCCAAACTTTCAGTATTTGTTGCAGTCAGACTCTGCCAACACGGGGAAAACGCGACTCAGCGCTGCGCGGTGTCAGCAGCTAAAGGAGAGTGGGGGGATCTGCGAACAGGGAAGTCCTCTCCCTGCCTTTTGGGAATTCATTAACCCTGCATCTCCATTTTTCCTGTGCTTCCCCTCAAAAATAAGCAGCAAATTGGAGAGAGAGAAAAGAAAATAACACCCTACTAAAATTCAGGTCACAGAACTGATAGATGACTGATTTCATGATGATTTGGGACCTGTTTTTCCATAACTGAATTGGTTTCTGTGCACAATGTACATCTCTATCTAAATCAGTTGCTATATACTAAAAGATTCAAGTATTACTAAAGGGAAGTAACAGTCTGGTACAGAAGGCAGATGAGAAAAGGTCAATTTATTCTGCTGAGATAAGGTGCCAGAAGATGTGATCCCTATTCCCAGGTTTATCACTGGATAAATCATCTGTGACCTGGAACGACTCATTTCCCTTCCTCCTGTCTGTTGTTTTCCTCCTGCTTTTTGGCCCTCTGGCTCATTTGCTCTCCAAGGATTGCAGACTGTGACTTGTGCTTATGCAGCAGAAACTTTTTGTACAGCACCTGGCAAGGGGTTCCACACTTGTGGAAACTGGCTATGGGCTTATTCAGTTATGTGTTTTATATATCTGCATATATAAATGCAGGATTACACTTAAAACTAACAAGTAAACACAAGCAACTATTTCAGAATTCTCAGCTAATAGAAAAGCTTCACATTTGTATTTTTGTTGATCCTGCAACATTAGCAGATTGCATTGAGGGATAACGAGTTTGCAAGAATTGTGCATTTTAATCCTTTCCAAGCACGTGTGCTGCGCGTGTATAAAACCCACAGAGCATTTTATAGGCTGGCCAAAACGCACACGAGTGATCCAGCGCATGATGCAGCAGTCAAAAGAAACCGTCACCCAACCCAGGAAAAAAAAAAAATTATGACTGTGGCTCTAACTATTTTTTATCGCTTCCATCTCTATTGACTGACATGTATTTTCTTCCTTCCCTGACCCAGAACACCAGGACTCCAAAACTACTGAAATGTTTGCACAATCTTGAAGCATTTATTTAAAAGTTGCTTTTCCCTGAAGGGTAGGTACTACAGCCAGATTCAAAGTCAGATCAAAAAAAACAAACAAATACTATCTTTACAAGCCCTTCGTATCGGTATGTACCAAAGGACCTATCAGCTTCCTTTTCCTTTTGGCATCCTGACAACAGCCCAGAGCCTGAGGCGGAGAGCTGGAGTACGTGTTTACAACCCTTTCAAATTCACAGGCCAAACAGGAAAAGAAGGAAAATGTCAAAAATTACAAATAAAACAGTTGATCTTCAAAAGCAACGAGGCCTGCAAATGAATAATTTTTAGGCATGCCGTATCGGATTTCTTAAATATTTGTCACAGCTGTGGAGTTGCATAGTGCAGTGTTTGTTAACCTTAGAACTTGTCTTAAGTGCTCTCACGAATAAATTTATTTATACTGAAAAATCCAAGTGTCTTAATAACTAAAATGTTTTTCAGGGAGTTTTTCTTTCTTTTTTTTTAATGCTGCTGCAGAGAATTCTTCCCCATGTGCTGAACATATTGTGGCTTTTCTTCAGTATGGAGTAGAAGTGATGATATCGTGAAGCAGGGGAAAAAAAAGGAAAGTAAAAGGTGGAAAAATGCTGGGGACTTGCTTATGTCTCTTGGTTTTTTTTTGCAAGGACCTACCATTATCTGATGCCCTTTAGATAATGAGTACAGCAGTCGCTTGGATGATTTGTTCTTCTAAACCTATGTATTCTTCATGGAAATAATCTTGTCTCCTTGTCCTGCAGGAGAGCTGAGGCACAGTGGGAGTCATCTCATGTACATTTAGAGACTTCCTAATAGGCACAACTGGTCTTAGCAGTCTTCATTAGCCTATAATCCTCCTGTAGGCAACAGAGAAAGACTGGTACCTCCAGAGGATGATGATTCTTATCCCAAGAGAAGAATCAAAGTTGCTGGGAGAGACATATTTCTCACCATTGGCTTTTCTGGGACCTAGAATGCCTAGTTGGGTTTAGACACTCTTTTTGTAGATGGCTAGAGTCAGTTGCAATGAATCCTATCTTCCCCACTTTCTTGGGGAAAATGATGGAAAATAATGGAGGTTTGCAGAGATGAGTCCATAATCTGGCATTTTACTCTGGGTGAGAGGTTTTCTGGATGGCCTGGACTTGTGTGGGGAAGAGATGGAGTGTCCTTCACTGGAGAACTTTAAGACGTGTCAGGGATGATACAAGGTTTGTTGCTTCTTTGTGGCCATGTGCCTTAAAAACTCTTCCTGTTTCTGTTCTGTGGATCTGCAGCTCTCACAGTAGCCGCAAAACTATAATCTCTGGTCCAGGTAAAGGATGCAATTGCAGTAAGGGATCACCATCTGTTATCTGCTGCTGTTGTGCTGCTACTTTGGCCTAGCCCCGCTTCAAGCGTATCTGGACTCCCCAACGTGGTATTGATTAAGAATTCCCTACTGTGATGCACAGAGTAAAAAGAGATGTATTTAAAACCGCTATTTTGGCAGTACTTGTAAACTTTTTGTTTTGTTTTGTTGAGGAAAGCAATTTAACGTGAATAATCTTTTCCTGTAAACGCGCAGAAAACCTTTAATCAAATACAAATTAATTCTAGGCATACAAAATAAATGTTCGATGAAAATGTATCTTAGTCATGGCACATAAATAGCTCTTCACAGTCAGTATATAATCTTGCATCATTATGAAAGGAAGTGATCATTAAAAATATAATTTGGAGAACAATATTTTACCCCCTAGTTGTCAAAGATCCTCCCCCTTTCTGCACGCAAATCTGGACAGGGTTAATCCACAAATGGCTTGCACTATTGTAAATCAGGAGCAGCAAATGCTGACTTCCAAGCAAAGGCTCTTGGTGTAAATCACAGGAGGATCTAATCCTGCTGCCTGAGAAAAAAATGGAAATGTCTTAGGAAATTACAAGTACTTTGGCACTGCAGAGAGAAAAAAATAAAGCAAAATGCTTTAAACTTCTAACGTAATATTTCTTTTCAGCTTCACCTGTGCTTTTAGTCCTCTAAATCAGTAAGCTGTTATAAAGGAAAATTATATGTTCCAATCTACTGATGAATTGTGTAGTGAGATTTTGCATTAGTAACCATGAATATTTACACTTTCCCAAGATTAAAGGCAGTTTTCCAAAGCTGTGTCTGCTTATTAATTAGTGTCTGATGAAGACAGATTGCAGACAGAAATACTTGTAAGAAAATGGAGCTAACCTTTAAGAATAAATTAATCCCAGGTTTAATGGGTTTTAGTATGATTTAAGGGTTTTGTGCATTCTCTGGTAACTTTCCAATAGAAATGAAAGTGGGTACAAGCACAAGAGAGAAGGCTGAATAAACACGGTGAGAGCAGATCTTTAATGACTGCAGATTCACCGTCTTTTGCTCAGATGTGCTTGTGAATCTCTCTCTGTAAGAGCACAATGAGGTGGGAGACCTGAATTTTGAGGGATCAGATCCTCAGCCAGCATAAGCCAGGTAGAGAGGGTCTGCTGCAGCCCCTGGAACAGCTACAAATGCCCCCGTGAAGGACCAGGCTTTCCCGTTTTAAAAACCAGAACGGGACCTAGGCTAAATGCACGTGCAATTTTAGGGCTATCCTCAGGGACAGCTTCACAAGGAGCAGTTTCTTCCTATCTCTGAACATCATTTTGTTGATGATGCCATGAAAAAGGAGATGTCCCCACTAGAATCAGCAAAATCTTCTGTTTTTGAAAGAAAATGTAACTGAGCTAACAGCAACATGAACCTGTTGTATCTTAAATGAGTCAATGGATTTTTTTTCGGAAGTCTCCCAAGATTAGCAGCTCTTTTGTTTTCCTGCCGTTTACTTTTTTGTGTGTGTGTTGAGTTACAGAGTATTATGTGATGTTAAAAGCAACAATAGCAAAGCACAAGGGAGAGTAGTCTTGGAGGGCAAATCTAGCCTAGTGCAACTACTTAACACGTTTCAATAAATCTGCTAATCTATCTCGGCATGCTTTGAATATAATCTGGGTTTAGTAAAATGCAGTTAGTTATATATCCATTTTAATTGCAAACCAAGCTTCAGAATGCCTGTATTGTTACGTAAGTGCTTATAATTCTCCTTTCTATCATATTTCCCTAGCACCTCATTTGAATTTACATGTATCTGAGGTCATAACTGGAATGGAGGTTCTGCTTTTGGTTAACTTTTGAGCGTAGATCAACTATCATGATTTTAATGAAAATGTTGTCATTTGAGTGACTTACTAAAAAAAGCACAGAAAAGCAATGTTCAGCAACTGTTCCCTTCAGTCAGCGCAGAACTGCTGTGTCACAACATGCCATGGAGCAATCACCACCACTGATAAGTGTATTCACTACCCTAAATTCATGTGATTTCATGGATGCATGTGATGTGACTTTGACTTACATTCCTTAAGGATCTGGACCGGCAGCCAGGTTTTGCTTTGAGAGGCAAAATAAAAAGTGGTGTTGGAATGAGGGGTGAGGTTAGAAATATATACTAGATTTGTGATATCCAACTTCATTGGCCCATTTATGCTTGTGAGCTTGGCACGCCACTGATCCCATCAACATTGATTATTTCTGATTTATGGTGAAGCTTGTCCAAGCTCTATATCTTGAGAGTGGATGAATCTAATCCAAACTTACCACATTTGGTGCTGGGAGCCTGGTTTTCAGCCTATGCTTTCCCAGTTCCTGGCACCTTCAACCTATTGTGTAGACAGCATGAACTGCAAAGAAGGTTTCAGAACTGCAAGTAGTCTCTAGTTCTAGCTTGGAAATATGTTAAAAGGCAAACAACTCTGTTCTTTTCCTTCACCTTGATTGATTTGATCCTGTTGCCAGAGGAAAAAAAGCCATTTTTCATTCATTAAAATAAAATCTCCTTTAAATTGTTTTACAGTTCTATGATAACAAACAGCAAGACAAAGATCACAGTTGAAGACTTTTATACCATCAAAATCATTAGTCATTGTCTTTGAGCTTTGTATAAATAAATGATCAATGCCTCAAAACAAGACCCTTGAAGGTGTTTTTATAAGGCCACAAATGTGTCAAGCAGACTTATTAGATGTGAAGGGAATGATTATTTGTACAAAGTGAAATGAACATGTGCAATAATATTGTAAAATGTTTATTAGTCTAGAGTGTGCTGAATTTTCCTAAAATATATCAGGTTCTCAGTTTGCATTTAATGTAGTGTTAGGTATGACGCTATATCCTTCCTAGGCTATTTTCAGTTAGTGTTATGCTTTTTGCAGAGTAAATCATGGGTTTGTGTCCCTTATAACAAGGGTATTATCAAACGTGAGGCAACACTACCTGTCTAGAAATACAGTGTGAAAAAAAACACACATTGATCTTTGGTTCAAATGGTAGCTGATTGAATTGTCTTTGTTGAGCAAATCTTCATGAAGCAAGTAGGATGTGAAGTTTGGGGAGCTCTTGAGGATCACTGTTCTCCCGTGGCTGTTGATGCGCTCAAGGTGAGGAGCTCCATCTGGCTTAACTCAGCTCATGGATGGCTCTAGCAAGAAGCTGCATCGCCAGTAGAAAGGCTGCATTCTGCCCAGACTGGCCACTGGGGCTAAGCAGAGACAGAAAGGGGTGTTAGACGCAAAACTGCTCTTCCAAGACATCTCCTCCACACCACTGCTCCATGATCCAGGCCCTCTGGGTTTCTGCAGAGGGTAAAAGCAGCAAGGCAATGACTCTGTTCAGCCTGCTCCCCACCACTCACAGCAACCTTTCTTCCACAGTCATGAGGAGCCATGGGCCATCTGCTGGGTTTGTGGAGGTTTGGACAGTGGACAGTGAGGAGAAGCCCTTCCTGCTCTGTCTTTGCAACAGACTTAGGCCAGACACCAGTGTAAAGGAGCGTGTTTTACAGTCTTTCAACTAGTTGCCTGTGTTCAACACAGGCCAGTTTACAACAACATTTAG
>JAVCKT010027208.1:0-14772 GCA_032273925.1 Rhynchotus rufescens | reverse complement strand
ACGGAGCTTTTCTTGTGAAGCTCTGTATCCCTGCGGAATGATTCTGCCTGGCAAATCCACGGATCTCTTCCAATATTCTAGCTATGAGCAGCCACATTTTTTTTCTCTGTAGCAGGATTTAGCAGGCACAGGATGGATTGCGCCTGCTCAGGGATCGCTCTGGCTGGTAGACATCTGCGTTGGGGAGGGATGGGGACATATGGGGCTCCTCCGGACTGCAGGGCGGTAAGTGACCCCAGAAGGAGCTCAGCACTGCTGGTGTTGGACAGGGATAAACAAACACAGGCCTGTTTTTCTCGAGGGAGATGATTTCCTCAGTGCCCTTTGCCTGAGCCTGTTTGCTTGGCTTAGCCTTTGTTTTCACCGTATGCAAGAAGCCTTGACCACTTCACTTGAAGCTGTTATTAATTCAAGGCCAGCAAGAAGCATTTCTGGCATTTCTATTTCATGTTTCAGGCTCTTAGGTGTTGCTAATGTCTGCACTTCTACATACATTTTTTTTTTTCAAACATCGCAGGTCTGCTTTCTTGCAGTATTTTAAATCCTTAATTCCCTGATGCTGCAGAAGGAGTATGAGATATTTTCCATCATCAGCCTGGCCATGGTGATTTCCTTTGCTTGATAAGTTTATTACTTTGTCAAGGTGACAGTTAAGTCTTTCTGGAGTATCGCTGTGTGTCTTGTGCCAGACTCCAATTCAGACTCCAATTGCAATCTTTTATTTTTCTTTTATTTTTATTAGAGATGTTGTTTCTCCAGACACAGAATGCTAGGAGCAGAATGGGAATTTTGAGTTACTGTTTTCCCTGCTTCCCTACTGAAATTGGTGTAGCTCCAGTTTATACTAGCAGGACTGAAACACAGTATCTATAAACTCGACGAGCAAACTTATGGCAAACAAACCCAACGATGGAATCCCATTGATAAAGAAAATTCCCCTCCTGGCAGCCGCTCAGCAAAGCCCGCGAGCAGCGATTATGAGTTAATAAGAATCACACAAGCCTGCCAAAGCTGCTGGAGATGTGACTAGCAAACACCTCCACAGAGCCAAAGAATTGCTGCGCCGCCTGCTCCCTGCTGCACTAAATCATCACTTCCAGAGGTAGCGGCTCCTGTGCCGGGGCTGACAGGCTTCCCAAAGTGCCAATTACCTGCAGTGGGAATAGTGGCCGGGCCAGGAAGGAGCCTTTGCTAAAGCACTGGAAAATGGGTCTAAAACCATGTAGGCTCATTAGGGTGGGAAGGAGCTTTCTCTGTGTTCCCTAGTAGGACTGATATGTCCAGGTAGGTGTTTTGGGTCCAGCTATTAGAGTCCCTAGTTCCCCTTAATAAATGTGGTGCATGGTGCTGGGCCCAGTGTATCCCTGCTTGCCGGACTGGGGCCAGACACATCACCAAGCCATGCACCATGCCCCCCTTTTTCCAGAGACCTTCATTTTTTTCTGTTATTCAGCACGACCCCGAACACCTCAAATCAATGGGAGTTTGTCCCTCACACGAGCTTTTCACCAGTCTCTGATAAATCCTTAAAACAGTAGAGAGCAGCTGCAGCACCAAAGCTGTAGCATTAATAGCGCTTTCAGTTTGACTGGTGGATACCGTCAGGGGAAAAGCAACCAAAACTAAGCAAATTAAATGCATTTTATAGCAGTTCTTGAGGGAGATCAGGTTATATTGCTTGTGAGCTGCAAGCCAGGTCAAGCAGGCTGGCCCTTCAACAGAGAAAGTTCTGACATCAGTCCAAAAATGTCATTGTTGAGGTAAGAAAAACATCTAAATTTCCCATAATTTTTTATAGCAGATATATGATAGGAAGGGAGATCCAGACCACTGTCAGTGTTAAGAATTTAGGAAATAGAGTAAACGGCACACACACAAACACACACACAAAAAAGCAACCAAACAAAACAAATAAAGAGATAAGAAAAAGAAAAAAAAACAGGAGTGGAGTGCTCCCTTGGAAGATGGGGAAACTGAATCCTATGCACTGAATGCATCGGTAGGTAAATCCTTGGAATCCAACCTACAGCAGCCAGATGTCACCTGGGACCAGAGTGTGAACAACTCGTGTGTGATATAATTTAGATAGAGAATGTCATGGCTTTTTGGGGTGGTTTCAGAAGATAAAAGAAAAGGTTGACCAGCATCCATATTTGATGATACGGGAGCATTCCTTTCTGTAACCACATGTGGCTGTATCTGACCATCTTGGATATTTCAGCAGGCCGTTCAAAGGAAAACCATGTGTAGACGTGGTTTTCAAAGCACCCTATTTCCAATAAGTGTGAACTTCGTTTATCCTAATAAAAGAACATAAGATCTTTTTTTTCTCTCTCTCTCTCTCTCTTTTTTTTTCACTCATTATTTGGTCTACTGTAAAAAAAGTAACCTGGTATGTTTGTAATATAAACTTGGGAAACTTGCAGGCTGATGCAGTGTGAGCACTGAGGGTGGGTATGAGACAGATGCTCTTCCTGGCAGATATTCTTCCCGACAGATGTGGTCCTAGCATTGCTACGTTCCCATTTTACAGCTTAGTGAAGATGAGTGATGGAGCTCATCTAGTGTCCTACCTGCACCTGACAAGGTAAAGATGAGTTGGTCTGCCTGTATATAGACCTGTAGGAATCACAGAACTTGAAGTTGGAAGGGACCTTCAGAGATCATCAGGTCCAATCTCCCTGCTCCAGCAGGGTCATCCCTGGGCAGAGCAGGCTGACCAGGACAACTGTGTTAGTGTCCAGACAACCTGTGCATGCCTCCAAGACTGGTGACCTACCTTGGAGAAGATTTGGGGAAGTGTTGAGTGGTGTTGGTGATGGGGCACAAAGCTCTCTCCTAGTGGAGACCTTGTTTTCCCTGGAGACCTGTATCTGGCCTCCTGAGCCCAGCTCTTCAGGGGCACCCTGATCTCTCCTGGTCTTTTGATGTCACTTTCTATTCTCACAAGGTGTCAGAAGAGGCCTTGGCCCCCAGGGTCTGGAAGAGCAGGCAGACCCTGTGGTGGGTGGTGGCCTCCTTGCCCACAGTCCCATATCTGTTCCCTGTGGCTTGTGAGTCCCTCCCCTCCAGACCTACTTTTGCTGGGAGATACGAGGTAACCTCTCCACCAAAAATAGCTGGGAAGGCAGCCAATGAAGATTAATGGCATCATTAATGTCCCCAGTTTATTTATAGGTTTAAAAACATCTCAGACCTGCAAACTGAGCAGAGTCAGTCTGTATAACATATGGACTCCCAGGCCTGGGACTTCTGCCATTCCTATTTCTGTTATTTCATCCTGTTTGTTTAGACTGGGCAAAGTTTGGGGCAGGGACTGTCCCTCGTTGTAGATCTACAGCCTTATTAACCAGGGTCATATGCACTGGTTTTGTTTGTTTGATTGATTGATTGTTTTGTTCCACAAATGCAGGACTTGCCCGTTTGCCTTTCTCCACCCAGCTGCTCCTGTGTTTACTTTATCTTGTGGCCCTCTTTCGGAAAACACTCTTTTTGAGGAATTCCTGAGGCACAGGCTGAGCAGTAATCACAGGAATTAGTGATTTCCTGACTGGGGTTTTAAACCATAAGATCCCTGGGACAAGGATTGAGAGTCCTAAAGTTATGAAGAGAACCTGGGACATCCCGGGCTTTAGTGAAACATGAATATGTAACTAAGAGGTCTTTCTGCAGGCGACAAGGGCCAAAAACCACCAGCTCTTCTCCCGAGTCCTTGAGGAACCTTGCAGGACTGGCAGGAGAAGGAAAAACACTGAGTGCATCAGTGCTCGGACAGCAGCTCTCACCACCGTATCTGTGGCCACGCTGCATGGACTGTGTCCAAGAGCTCAGTAAAAGGTAAGTACGTTAGGAAGGAAGCTTCTTGTCAGCAGGCAGCGGTCCAAGCGCCCTGCTGTGTAAGCAGGGGATCTGCAGAACTTCCACAACCCGGAGAGGAGCGCAGAAACCGAGCTCGGCACGACTGCCCTGCAGGAGCTCAGGCCAGCGGCGTGGAACCGCGTGAAGCTCTGCTTCGGGGTGCAGCCACTCCTAATGTTGCTGAGGGACTTTTTATATGAATTCAGGTTGCACGCCTGTGCCAGTCTCGTCTTGATCCTCTCTATCCTAAGGCTTAAATGAAGGTTTGGCAGAGAGTTGCTCAGGCCTCTGCTGTGTCCTCTTTTTGAGGGCAACCTCAGGGCAGAGTGAAGGATCCCACAGCAGTAGAAATGGCTGAAGAAGGATTTCCCTGCTGTAGCCACTGCAGATACTATCCTGGGATCTCCTCACCATCCCAGCACCTGGAGCATTTCAAGGCTGCCTTACTGCCTCATTTTCCCCTTTCTGATTGTCAAGGCTGACTTAAAGCCTTATTATCCCCTCCATGAGTGCAGCTCATGGGCTGAGCTCTCCCTCCTTGCCAGGTCTGACTTGGGGCTGCTCTGCGGCAGGTTGGGTCGTGCCCGTGCTGTGCCTCAGTTTCCCTGTCTGCGAATGGGATGGTGACATCAACCATCTCTGTGGAGCCCTTTAGAGGACAAGAGCATAAGGGCAGTTATTCAATTATCAAAGGATCTTAAGTGGCAAAGAATTTATTTCCCTGCCTGAAATGTGAGAGCCTGTGTAATTTAAAAGGCCTCAAGGAAAAGCAAGGCCTTATGCCACATCCAAGGTAAGGGGAGCAAAAAAACTAATGCTTTATCTGCGCTCTGCCTATTCTGTTGTAGGAGAGAGATATGTCTTAAATAGTCATTTCTGATCTAAATTCCTGAACATCCCACCAGAAAAATCAGCACAACTTTCTCTAAACTGAGGTAGGACCAGAGGAGTGAGTTCTCTCAAACTGACTACCTGCTTTGAAAAGTGAATATAACAGGCAAAAGATTATTTTTAAGATGTCTAAGCCACAGTTCTGCTGAGGGAAAACTGTTTCCAGGCCTTCAGCATTGCCTAGCTGGTATGGAATTGCTCTCCCCTAATATAGAAAGTAAAATTGTATTTTTCCCCCACATTTTCACTAGGCAACACCCATATTTAACCTTACTTTTTCTAGCTGCCAACACTGGGTGGCACTAAGTAACTCCTCCTGCTATTTTACAAAATCTACTCTAAAAGCTTGAATTGTGCAGACTTGGCTCCACTCTGTCCTGGCAGCGAAGGGTTTTATTTGAGAAACTTTTGATTTTATGGCTGTAGCAGTAGAAACATCTCACTCGCATGGCACAT
Organism: Rhynchotus rufescens; assembly: GCA_032273925.1. NCBI lineage: Eukaryota > Metazoa > Chordata > Aves > Tinamiformes > Tinamidae > Rhynchotus > Rhynchotus rufescens. Next base: position 9,567 of record JAVCKT010027208.1, on the reverse strand, counting down.
TTTGCACTTCCTTGGTATTTTAGATTGTTGAAGTGCTCCTGAAACTCCAGCTTCATAGGCTTGGTAGAGCTTCAATGTGCAGCTTGGGCTTTAAAGATGAATTTTCTGCACTAAGGAAAGAATTCCCGGAATAATGTAAAGTGTTATGCTATATGCTGAAAACTTAAATCTCACAGAATCACAGAACACTTCAGGTTGGAAGGAACCTCTGTAGATCATCTAGTCCCACCTCCTTCTCAAGCAAGGTCATCTAAAGCAAGTTGCCCAGGACCACGTATGGTCTGATTTCAGATATCTCCAAGGATGGAGACTCCACAACCTCTCTGGGCAACCTGTTTCAATAAGCAGCCAACTTTACATTAAAAAGAAAGTGTTCTTATCTTTTAATAGAACTTCCTGTGTTTCAACATGCCTCCATTGCCCTTTACCTATATCTAACCTGTGCTGGGGAGCCTGGTGTTGGACCCAGCACTCCAAGAGTGTCTCACCTGGACTGAGTAGAGGATAAGGATCACCGCCATTGGCCTGCTGCCAATGTTCTTCCTAATGCACCCCAGGATAATGTTTGCCACCTTGGCCACAAGGGCATGTTGTTGGCTCATGGCCAACTTGGACATCAAGATTCCCAAGCCTTCTCAGCAGAGCTGCTTGTTGGCCTCCAGCCTGTACTGGTGCAAGGGATTGCTCTCCTCTAGGTGCAGGACTTGCACTTCTCTTTACCAAACATCATGAGGTTCCTGACAGCCTCTCAAGGTCCTTCTGAATGGCAGCACAACCATTTGCTATATCAGCTGCTCTTCCCAGTTTTGTGCCCAGCCTGTTGACAAAGATGTTTTTACCTGCAATTGGACTGGTAGATCCCATCTCTTCTAGTGGTTCTTGATCCTCAGGAAGTCCTATAGTCATAAAAATTAAATCCATGTGGTTGACATCAGGTATTCAGCCAGCTGATTGTTGACCCACAGGTTTCATCCACTGCTTTTCAAGTCTTTTCCCCTCACCAGAACAATTGAGGAGGAGAACATCTGGCTCCCATTCCCTCAGCCTTCACCCCAGAGCCATGTAGTCACACTTGATACATTCCAGTCTCTCTGGACGTATCCTCAGTGTCCTCATGGAAGCGCAGTAGGGGTGACACTCCAACACTGCTGTAGGGCCTCTGCATGGTACCTGCTGAAGGCGCGTGGCTCTCCTGCATTGGGGCCCACCACAGCAGAAGCTCCAGTTCCCCTTTGCCCTCTCAAGGAATAGCTGGAGGAGCCCGTTGGAGGTTACCAGAGCTTCTTGGCAGTCACAGCCGCATGGTGTTGTCCTTGCCCAGCAGCAGCCACCCTGGCATCCCCCAAAGGGTTCCCAAGAGAACCCAGAAGAAATTCCCAGAGGATATAGAAAATTTCCAAGCAGAGCCCCAGCAACTGCGTCACACACAACGCTGTGTCTGTTGGCTGCCTCCGCTAGCAGTGTGTGCCATGGGATTCCTTTTAAAATAAACCAGCTTTAAAAGAAACACAACTGCGAACCCGACCGTTTCGGCCCCCGTCGGCCGTGTTTGCCGTGCGAACGCCGAGGCCGCCGTTTGAAGCGCCCGCGACGGCTCCGCTGCGCTCTGTGCGGCCCAGCACAGGGCCCAGAAACTTGTCCTCAAAGATCATGTGGCCATTCCCAGCTAAGTCACCCATGGAGACCCACTCCTGTGTCACGGCAACAAAAATTAGCATTGCGGTGTTTGTCAAGCACCTCCTTTCCCTAGCAAGGCGGTTAAAATATAACACACGGCAGACAGAATAACATGATGGGTATCATAAAGAGCTGCGTCCTGGACCTAGAAACATCAACGACAGTAGATAAAAAACCTGAATGAGGAAATGAAGTCCAGCAACGAGGAGCAGTCTCAAAGGATCACATCTTCTAGGTGCCATTTCACATCAGCAGCCCTGTGGGCAACGTGAACAAGTTTTACGTGGCCAGCTGAGGAAGAAGCAGCCCAAAGCCAGGGATGAGGACTACCTGAAAGAGCCTCAGCTCCAAATGGAAGTAGGCAGACAGTTGATCCACCTTGCAGCATCATGAAAGCCAGAGAAATGAGAGGCAATTTTTGAGGGCAGCTCAATTGGCCTCTCCTGGAGCAGCAGGATGATCCAAGTAGAGCTAATTACTTCAAAAGAATAGTTTATTCACTGAAAAACGCAATTTCTAGTTGACTAAAACTATCTGCCACTTTGTGTGTAATCTACTTGTCAAATGTAACTTATAAATCTAGAAATATCAAAATAACTTGCTTTGATACTTCCAAAGAGAAGCATTTTGCCTTCTTTGAAGCTGATTGCACAAGAAAGTCCAGACAACTCCTGTTAGGAATAGAAGTTGAAAAGTCTTCTCAGGCTCAGTCGTGGCGAGGATGTGAACTGACATGTGTTACATCTTGAGACCACAGCCAAACCACAGGCTGTGGGACAGCCAGCAACAAGGCTTTCCTAATCCTTCTCTCGGGTTGTAATGATACATAAATTATTTACACTGTTCAGTGGACCATATAGAGCAGGAATGGCTGTATCTACATGGCTAATTTACCCACCCCGGAGAGCCAGGAATTGGTGGCTCAGGGTGGCTGTATCCACACTGCTGAGGGCTAGAGGATGCAAAGCAAGTTGACCTTGGCTGCATTACATGGCACTTGACCCTGCCTCAGCTTGGCCCTGTGTGCTGTGCTTGCATCTTTAAGACAGGATTAACATTTTTGTAGTGTTGCCTGTTGTTTGTTTTTTTCCTCCAGGTCAAAATGCCTGAAGCCACGGAGATGATGTTGTAGCTCACCAGAGTTGTGTTTCCATAGTGTGGAATGGGCAGGGTGGGTTGCATGCTCTGGGCTGAGACATAAAAACAATCAGGAGAGCTAGAGGATGGACAATCTGTGAGGATGATGCTGGAAGAGAAGTGTGAGGAAGGGAGCAGCTTGGCCATGCTGCTCCTGAAAGCCATCTCTGGAGTAACTATGTGCAGCGTAGCACTGCTTTGGGTTTGGAGAGAGTTTCTTGTCTGGGTCCAAAGACAAGCCCAGGCACATGCTACCAGTCATGACAGGGACAGTGAGGGACAAGGACCCGTGTGTCAGCTGCGGAGTTAAATGATTTGGCAGTGTAGGCTTATCTGATGGGCATGTCTACCTAGCCAGCCAGGGCACCAGGCTCAAGGGCAGGACTTGTGCTCATCCTCCTCATTTAGCAATGCAGGCAGAGCCAGCAAAGCTGGTCTTCTGCCTTGCTGCCCTCCAGACCTAACGTGCCATGGATGCTGCCTGGACTCCTGGCTACATTACCACTTCTTACAAGGATGAACCTTTTTTCAAACTTCTTTCTGTACGAGAAACAGAAGAGGATTGGATTGGTGTTTTATGGGCTCTGAATGCATGTCATAGACAGTGTATTACAACATGTGGCAGCTTTTCTTCATAAGCCTTGTGAGTCATGCCAAGGTCTTCTTGAGAACCTCTTCTTCCATCCCTGTGAGGTTGTTTGGGGACTTTTTAACCCTAATATTACTTTTTTTAAATCAATTGGGTCCAAAAGCAATCAAGATAAAACCTAATTTGGGGTCAACAACGTACCATGTGTGTTTTGGTTTTAGTTTGAGGGAAAAAAACAACCACTATCAGGTAGATAGAGACCCAGAATAGGCAGAAGGTTTTCTGAAGCGGACCTTTTTATGGGATTATTGGCAGAATTCAGTCAGAAAATAAATCCTGATATCAAGGGGGTAACTTAGAGAAAGGGAACCGCACATGTTTTTTCCACTGTTGTAGGACTCCTTACTGTAATTCAGCTCATGTTGATTAACCCTGAATGCTAGATTCTCAAAAAGTGATTAGTGAGATCACACTGGAAACAGAGGCAGCTGTGCCATCTGTTACGTGGCGCGTGGCTTTGGAAGGGGGTTTTGCTGAAACACAGTTGTTCCAAGCGCTGACACTAGACTTTGTCTGGCTGCCACCTCGCCTTTACCTCCCCAGAAGCTGAAAACCCCTTTGAACACACAAAGTGAAGCAGAGGGAACAGCCATCAATGAACTGATGATGTAATTCTGGAAAACCGCTAGATTAAGCACTGGGCTAGGCTGGGACTTCAGCCACCAGGGTAAGTAAGTGATGATACAGGACTTTGCATCGGAGATGCTGTCCTCGTGGCTTAAATAGAGTGTGTACGTGTGGGCTGCAGTGCCAACGTGGGCCTCAGAGCGTCTTTTCCTTGATGAAATAAAAATGCCGAAGGTTAGAGGAGTTTTTTATTTTTTTTTTTCCAAATCCTTCTGAGGAGCTGCTTTGTGTCCTGAGCGCTACCTACAAAAGCCCTGCCCCAAAAGGGAGGGAGTTTTCCCTCCGTGTCCGCTGCGGTCGCTCCTGCGGGCAGCGGCACGGAGCGGCGCTCCGGCCGTGCCTGCGCCGAGGCCGCCCTCGCTTCCCGCCGCCCTGCGGAGCCGCGGAGGCCTTTAAGGAGCGGCACCAGCCCCGGGAAAGCAGCACGAGCAGATGCGCTTCCCTAAATCTAATCTGGCGTCCTTCTGGCTCCCGGACCATCTTAAGAGCGAAGTGCTTTTCACAGTGCTGCTGCTTGGTGACTGGTGCCCGTGCCAGCAGGCAGAGCGCGGCGGCTCCTTCCAGCTCCCGTCACCCTTCCAGCGCAGCTGCCCGGCGGGCAGAAAGCTTTCAGGAGTCTCATTACCCTCCTCCTTTTATTTTTTTTTTTCACATTAAATCTCACATCTCGTACGCGGAGCGTCTGGCAGGTCTCCATTTACAAATGTAACTGCTATTTATTATTTATAGAGGACTGAGGATGGCCACTGCTTTGTGACTGGGTAACGAAATGGGTCACGGCTCCCAGAGCGCTCGGGAGCCCCAGACCCACCCCATGGAGGCGGAAAATGGGTTTTCACGCGAGGGAAGGGGATTGCGCCAGCGGATCCCTTTGCAAAGGCCAGGCTTAGGAGCACAGGCCGCAAGGAGGGTGCCATGGGGAGGAGAGGAGCTAAGCTGCAGAGGCGCGGGGGCCTGGAGGCCTCGCGTGCGTGCAGGCCCGTGGCACGGGGAAGGCGCCGCGCCGAGGCGAGTTTAGCTGGGAAGCGCGGATCAGGCCGGGCTGCAGCACTCCTGTCGCCTCCATCGTGTAAAATTCCACGTAAAATCCCACCTGGCGCCTCCACACGGCGACAGCGGCAGCTTTGGGCCCTGCCTGGCTGGTCTTGCTGGGTGCGGAGGGCTCCCTGCAGCCTTTCTGCTCTCCCACATGGAGGACTCGGCTCTCCTGGGAAATTCCTTGTTCACATGGAGCTGACTCTAAGAAGATGCTGGCAAAAGATGTTACGGAGCTTTCAGCCCCATCTCTTTTTGCACCCCAGCTCCTCCTTCTCTCCTGCCTCAGCCAGGAGCTGCCCAGGTCTGGACTGCACTTTCCTATATTCCCATAGCTAGAGAGAGGAGACACCAGCGCCTAGGAACAGCCCCCCAGGATTACTTCTGGATTATGTGTTTTCCCAACAAAATAGTGATTCACTCCTTTGTTCTGAAAGTTTTCCCAGTGCACAGTTTTCCATGTATAGAGTTCATACACTCCCAGCCCAGGAACAAAACCAGGTCTAGTCTCTTTGTAAAAACCATGGCGAGTAGGAGGAGAAAGAAAGTTTTCTCCTAAGGCATGTGCAGTGGGAAAAAATATATATATATATGTACACACACACATATATATAAAATATATATAAATTTTCTTCTATTCAGATTTTTAGTATGTTGGCCACATGAACCACAGCAGGCAAAAGACATTCTAATTCTTTTTCTTTTTCCCCAGAGAATTTTCAGCAAAAAGAAAGCAAACAGAGAGCTGTGTGGCTTTCAGCTGCTGGCAGGACCAGGGGTCCCTCCTCCGAAGTCCCCGTGAGGAGGACAGCTCAATGCTGCACCACGAGGAGGACAGCTCAGTGCTGCACCACAAAGACACAAGGTCCTTGTGCAACGGGGCAGCTGGGCCTCCGTGGGCGCGGAGACGCGTTTCCCACCCCGGTCCTGCCACCCAGGGACCCTCTGTGAAACGCAGCGAAGCTCCAAGAGCTCGGCAGCAATTGCACCCTCCAGCCAAACGCCACCGCAAGTGTTTAGCAAATGTAACCTCTGTGTTTTATAACTTACATTCATTGATCAAACTGATGTGCTTCTCTTTTGGACAAATAGTCATTACATCTGAAAGTTTACAGCGAGGCTTTGAAGTTAATGTTCGCTGAGATGAAGGAGAAAGTTCACACTTCTTCTATTGTTTCCATCCCTCTTGGCCGCAGACCAGATAAGACAGTAATGTATTAAATTTACAAGTGATGACTATTTTTGCAGCCAGAAAAGCCAGAAACGTCTTAAAATAATAATGGCTTGAATTCTGTATTGCTCAGCAAAATGTGGCGAGAGGAGGGAAGCGAATGCAGGAAATCTATGGATGTTTCGTGATTACTAATTTCTCTGTTTACTGGGGTAACCTTATCTGCTGTCCACGCAGGACACGTCGCCCTTCCTCACGTTTTGCTGCAGCTGCTACCATGTTTCCTTGCCTTGTCCACAGCTGTGATCCGCCACCAGAAACCCAGGGAAAAGGACGGCCACTGCGGCCAAAAGCTGCCAACACAAAGATCTTTCCTCTTGTTTTAATAGCTCCTGCTCTCTAATTCTCCTTAAATAAGTGAAGGAGACGCTAAATTTGTAGCATGTTTAGCTAACAGATGAAGCTGGAAGGAGTTAAAACATTCAACTCCTTCATGCTGGCTTGAGAATCCCACCCTTGGAGTGACTTTTTTAAGCGTTTTGTCTCATCTTGGTGTTAGATAAAATTGGGAAAATGCTCCAGCGGTGGGACAGATCTGCCTGGAGCTCCATGGCTGGGACAGGGATTTGCCATCGCTGCCTACCCTGTGCTTGGAGTGAGGGCCTGGGAACAGGAGCTTCAACGCGGGCAGCAACGTGCCGGCCACCACCTCTGCCCAGGAACACTGGGATGGACGTGTTCCCATTGCCCCACACCTCCGGCCCATCTGTGTGCAAGGAATGACAAAAAACAGGGAGCCAAGGGACTGCCTCGTGCTAGCCATGAGGTGAGCAGCTGAAAAATAGGTTCTATGTGCTCCCTCCTGGCTAGAGTTTATCCAAAATTGTGCTATGGATTCCGGGGAGTTGATTCTGCCGGGAGCACCCAGATACTACTATGGGGCTCCTGCACCGCTAGTAAGTAGATGCTCTCAAGAAAAATATGTCTTCTCAAGTATAACCTACAAAGCAGCAAGATTTCCAGTCTGCAACATGCCATGTAAAACTAAACTACGCTGTTATCGTGCTACTTTAAATCATGGATCGGGGAACCGTGCCTTGCAGCTGAACATACTGCAGACAAAAACCTTCTTTCCCGTTCCAGTTGCAGGTCTTTCAGCCTGCCACAGTCTCCCAGAACCTGCAGGTCCGTTGGCTGAAGCACTTGAGGACAAACCAGGAGGCCCAGGAGACGCTCCTTGCCAAGAACTCCTGGAGCTGCTGAGGGTCGGGAACACTTGGATGGTGACGGCTGCTGCTGCAGGAGGGCAGAGGGGTCCCCATGGGCACCCTCATCGGCATCGTGAGGGTCTTGTCTAGGGCAGCCCGGCCACGGCGCCGCGCGGCAGCGCTCCCAGGGCTGCTGGAAACCGGAGCCGGCGTGCTCCGAGTGCCTGCCTGCTTTATTTTACTCCATTTAATCCTCCTCTGCAACGCTAAATAAAACCTGCTTATTATTAACCCTCCCAACAGTACTGGGTATGTTTGTGGCTGGTTTATCTTCCAAGTAATTTAAATAAGCAACTGAACCATAAAGGGAAACTATTAAATGTTCTCTTCTACTGGACACCGAGATGTGCCAGTTCATTAATATTTCTTTATCACTGCAAACTTAGATGCTTAAAAGCTGTGGCTCACTTTGTCAAATGGAATAATTATTAAATGTTTTCAATTATCTGGCTAATTAGTACTAAATTCTGCATTTCAAAGAATGCTGCGTTACACAGTATTTCGCACACTAATTTCTTTGAAAGTTTATGCATATAATTTGGTATATTCAGAGCAGCAGCGAAGCACTTCTGAGATGACATTAAAATTTTTTACTCTGGGTGAAAAAGATAGTAAATATCCCTTTTGGTTTCCCCAGGCAATCAGCAGCCAGAAAATCAATGTCATGCTTGAGCATATCGGGATGAGAAGGTGTGAACGTGGCTGCTGGGCCGCAGGCGTCCGCAGGAGATTTGGGGAAAGAATCTCTGATTTTATATCCTTTAATTCTGGCAATATGCAGAATATCTGCTTTCTTCAAGGAGAGTAAAGTGCTGCTGTGCCCGTCCTGTGGATTGCAAAAACTGTGTAGGGAGGTGTTACATATATCACTAGGATAAGACAGACACGTGTGTTTTGCTGTAGCTCTGGAGCTCCCAGTTTCCCGTCTTGGAGCGCGTGCGGGTCTGGCTGGGCTCAGTTTGGGTCCCCATCCACTGGGATCACGAGATCCTAAAGGAGCTTTTCCCTGCTCAGGCGCTGCTGTTCATGCAGGCCTGGGGCCAAGGCAACCATGGAGGGAACCGTGGAGGGATCCGTGGAGGGAACCGCGCTCGGCAGCGTCATCTTTTTCCGCTGGAAAATTGCGTTGCCGCCCAGGCCGGGCTGGGCTCGGAGCAGCCGCTGAGAGGTGGGGGCTCTGCATCCCATTAGGTCTCCCCGGAGGAAGCGGGACCTATTTTTGATTAAATCAAGCTCATAGGCAGCTCTTAAAGAAGGGCTTTTTGAACTAGGAACTGAACCTTATGTTTGGGCCCCTGCCAAGCTCAGGATAGCGCGAGCAGGATGTATTTTTGGATTGCATGTCTGTGAACAGGCTGTTAGATAAAATTAAAGCGAATGTTTATAAAGAATCCTCGAGTGGCGAAGCAGATGTGGAAGCCGGCGTTCATGACAAGATATATTTCTGGTGTTCAGATGAATAATCATTTTCATTCAGGGCATTTTTTCATGCTGTAATAATTTGTTGGGCTTTTTTTTTTTTTTTTTTTTTAGCTTTAACTGGAACTGGTGAAAGGCCCTAAAATCTTGTGATAAGCTTGTTTGTTTACTTACCGTGCAGGAACAGCAAGCAGGGCTCGGGCTTTGCTTCCTTTGGTGCTGCACATCTGGTGCCCAAGCATTTGGCGCAGTGGGTGACACAGGTATCGTAGCTGTTGTCTCATTTTGTTATTTACTTACCCTGTTGGTCTTGGGAGAAGTGCTCTAAGAGCTTCCACAGGGTCATGCCCATGGATGGAGCAATTGCAGGTGCCCCTGAGACCTTCTTCTGCTTGAAGGACGAGGCGTAAGGAATCACAGAATCACAGACTGGTTGAGGTTGGAAGGGACCTCTAGAGATCATCCAGTCCAACCCCCTGCTCCAACAGCTCCAGCAGGGACACCCGCAGCACGGGGCACAGGGTGGCAGCCAGGCGGGTTTGGAAGATCTCCAGAGAAGGAGACTCCACAGCCTCCCTGGGCAG
>JAVCKT010027207.1:0-10356 GCA_032273925.1 Rhynchotus rufescens | reverse complement strand
AGACTTCTATCTTGTGCTTTGCAGTACAAGCTTTACTGAGCTTTGACTTTGCTAATTCATCCTTGTAAGCCAAGGCAATAGCTATGTGTTTCTTCAGGCTGCCTGTTGCTGCTTCGTTTTCTTGGGGTCATGCTCAGACAGGAGTTTCATTTACATCTATGGCAAACAAGTATGGCAGATGGCTGGCATGAATGCCAAATGTGCATTACTGCAAAACTATTTCTCTGTTCTTGTGAGCATAGTGAAACTTGGATGGAGAAATTTTTGCTTGTTAGAAGTACTTACATTTAGATTTTTTAACCATCGTGATTTGTATATACATTAAGCAATTATTGGCAGTCTGAACATGCCTATACTAAAAATAGTTCTATAATCTGTTATAAACCATTGCCTAAATCAGTCTGTCATTTAAGAAAATCTTAGTGAATTAACAAACCACAGTTTGTTGTCTATTACAAGTGACATGTTTGAGAGATTTGTGGATCTGTTATATGCTACATGTAGATGCTACATGTAGCTCCTCAACAGTTTTTACTTATATGCTAAATATTTTGCTAAGAAATGCAACTTGATATGTGCAAATTAAAAGAATTTTCAGCCTTGTTGGTCTCTTTTAGTAGGCAGATTTGAGTTGTATTGCATGAGCTGATTTATGCTAATATTTTTTGACTTCGGTAATATATAGCCTTCTAAGTCCCTTTTGTAGAAAGGGATCATTATTTTATGCATTGATATAAATTTGGTTAGCATTCTATTTGCACGTTTATATGAAGGCAGCCATTAAGAATTACTGAAGACATGTAGATTTTTGGAGAGCTTTTTCCAAATGTGGGCAACAGCCTGTAGTTCTCAGCTCGAATTTCAGCTTCTGAGACAGCAAAATTGCTTCCTGGGTATAAACATGTAAGTTCATCTTAGTACAAAGTATGAGTTTACTTGTTTTTTTGGACTGAAAAGAGACTCTTATTGAACAGCAATACTACTTGTCCCAGAAGATCTTAGTTCAGAGCCTCACTTCACCTCTGCTCTTATATTTTGGTCAACCTCTGCTCTTCTTTTTCCAAGAACAAACAGTGGGACTTCCTCCTGTAATGCACAGAAAACTGTAAAATACATGCAGAAGCTGAAGCAGAGAAAAAGACCTTCTCTAAGACAGAGATAGAGGCAAGAAGTTGGGGACAGGGGTAAGAAGTATAGAAACTAAAACATAGAAAACTGTGATGCTATTTGTTATCTTGGAGTCCTGGAAAGTATCCCCTCTTTTTTTTTTTTTGACTTTGCTGTATAAAAACAAGGAAATCAACTTGCATTAAAAAAAAAAAAAAGCCTTAAATTCTTTTTTTTTTTTTTTTAATTTTGATTAAATAGAAAGGATTGTCTGTTAGGTGGATCCAGCATGGAACATGACTCTTGCAAATTTTTTTTTAATATGAAGAGCATTGCCAATATAATGCTGTGCAAGGCCAGAAGCAAATCTTACTTGAAGAAAGGTAACTTTATAAGCTTTGTGTGGGACCCTTACCTATTTCATATAAAATAGCTAAATTGCCACCAAAACTTGATCTGACATTTGGAAGGACCTGGGTATATGAAAATAGGAATTATTTAGGATATTTGAAGATAATAGTTTTTTTAATGAGTAATGTTTTGCTGTCTGTGGCTGAGCATGTGAAAATATGTTGTATTTTGTTGACAGTGTTTTTCATACGCTTGCAATTGATGGCAAAGGAGTTTTGGAAGAAGACTGCAGGGTACTTTATGTATTATAGCGGATATATGGTTTTGTATGTTTCTCTCCATTGTCTGAATTAGAAATTCTTGTTAGACCAAAGAATTTTTATTCAGAAGTGTCTTTACTGTTATAGGTCGCACATAGACTTCTCATTAGGTGTTATAAGTCTCTCTTAGCTGCTTGGTTGCTTAGGAAAAACTGTCTGCAGAATCATGTTTTGGAGAGAGATGTGTAATTTCTTTTTTGAGGAAGCATTGACACCTATACCTTCTCCAAAGTCTATACAGATAACACTCTTGCTTTTAGGAGCTGTGAAAAGTGACAGGGTAGTTGCATATCTTCAGTTAGCAATAGCTGACAGCTGTGCGCAGCTCAGTACTTTGAAGCTGTATGCTCAAAATTGAGTTTTATGCAGTGGAAAACTTAAAAGGAGAAAAACTAAACTGTGCATGTATGCCTTGTGGGAGGCAAGGGTGTTATATAGAGCTTTCACAAGATCTTTTGTGATAGAATTGTCTTGGAACTATGACTGCTGCTTGTGCCAATTGCATGTAGCTTTCTTTTAGAGATAAAGAATTGGGAAATTTATTACTTTTTTCTTTTTTTCCTAGATCTGAAAACAACTTTTTTTCTGTCAATCTTGCATATACAGAACCTAGAGAATAAAAATGGGGACTCCTGGATCAGGAAGGAAAAGAACTCCGGTGAAAGACAGATTTTCTGCAGAAGATGAAGCTTTAAGTAACATTGCCAGAGAGGTTTGTTAATTTAAAATTGTCTTCTATTTCAAAATGTGGTTGAAAGCAAACTTAATTAACATGGTGTTCAGAAAAAAAGAATGATTATTGAGCTGTCCATTAAAAATACCGAATGTGTTTGCCCAGAGTATGACAAAAATACAAACTAGGAACAATTGTAACCACTATTTCAGCAAATGTCACTTTAAAATGATATATGTTGCATGATTTAATGTAACTCTATAGTATCACACTTAAACCTCAGCAGATATTTCTACATGTAGCTATATACTTTAAAAAAAAAAAACCAAGATAGATGAGAAATTCAATTGCTATCCTAGGCTAAAACTGAAAAAACTCCTTATGTATCCTATTGCACTGTATGTGCTTAAAATAACCTGTGCTGTCAGTTAGTGTTGAATGTGTAATAGTCATTATTAAAATGATTAAGTGGCAACGAACACATGCTTTTTAAAATGTTAACATCAAATCTGTCAAAAATAGTATATATGCTGTACCAAGGTCATAGCTCAAAAATAGAGGGTTGGAGCTAACCAACCAAAAGTACTATTGAGAAATTGAGATTTAAAAAAAAAGTGGGTTTTTGCACTACCAGATTTAGGAGACAGCTGAAATTGTGTCCTACAGACCTCTATTTGGACTTCAGTTTTTCTGGGAAGAAACAGTGTTAAACAGAAGCATTAATACTGTTTGTATACAAAGAGATGGAGAAAATTTGAGCTATGTTATCTGCAAAGCTGCTTGTTCTGGTTGACATAAATACAAGACTTAAAATCTTTATATATGTGTGCGTATATGTATAAAATTTGTTTGTATATAAGTTTATGTATATACATTGTAAGAAAATAGATTACGGGTCTTTGAAAATACAGCCACTGTTTAAGTAGCTATTACTGACTGTAAATAAAGGAAATGCTCAGTCAGCAAAAATCACTTTTATGTTTCTGGCAACTTTCTACAAGTGCGTGTTGACACCAAGTCTATGGAAGTTCTCACAGCACCAGCTGTTTTTAGGCCGCATGCTCTCTCCTCAAGCTTCATCTCTGAGGGAAGAATATTTAAAGCAGGAGAAGGAATCTGCATTATATAAGGCAATATATGATTAAATAAGGTATTATGGTAAAAGTATGGTAATGTTTTTTTTAAAAAAAAGTATGGTAATGTAAGAAGTATGGTCTAAGAGAAATATGGTAATGACAGAAAAGGACCATAGTAACTAGGCTTGTTTGCTCACAACTGCCATCGTGTGGGAGAGACCTTCCCCTGCCTCAGCCTAGTGAGTATGGAAAGATATGGGCTTGTAAAAGCTGCAAATTGCTTGTCTAGTTAGGCATTGTATATAGTTACCCATGATGGCAGCATGATTTTTAATTGTGTTTAAAAAGTATTATTTTTTGTAGGTGAATGTTCTTTTTCTTACAGCCTTATCCTAGTAAAGCTTTTATCCTGAATCTGAACTAATTAAGGAACCTCTTTCTCTCCATTATGAAAATCAAAAACAAGCTGCTGTCATTTCCTACTGAAATTCTTCTTGCAAACAAGAGGAAAGAGGAAAGTGTCTGTTAATACTATGCAGTTCTGCTTGCTCTTGCTCAGCACTGGATGAAAGGAACATTCCCTACTACATTAATTCTGTATTTTACCAAGATTTTCCTAATTTTTTTTATGCTTATCCTTTGATATCTTGGTGAAGGACTGTGAAAAATCTGTGAAAACTCCTCAAAAAGGAAAGACTCTAAAGACACTAATCATAAAGAGGCATTCAAACTCAAATCTGATCTTTCCCTTCTTTCTCATTTTTTGCTTGCCAAAGCCACCACACTTTTTAACTATTCCCTATTCCTGGAAGCTGAGATAAAGGTGTTTGAAAGATCTGCAGAATATTTTGGCAGAGTGTGTATATATAAAAATATAAAGTAAGAAGGAAGAAAAATGCAATAAGCAGAGACAATTTTCTAATTCATTACAAATAGCTGTTAGGATTTTTTAGCTGAAAATAAGAAAATTGACAGGCTCTGCCATCTGTGATGGAAAGAGACTATTTCTAATCATAGTTTTGATAAGCATATGCATCAAAATAACTTAGAGTTTGTCTATGAGCAGTCTGTCAATGAAATTTGTTTCATGACTGCTTCCTTGGGTTTTCTTCATTAAGACAAGACAGTGAATAGCAGCATCCAGGAGGAAAGCAGTGTTCTTTGGAATAGAGCTGGATTGTTTTTTACTTTTGAATTTCAATAACATAGTTATCAGGGTTTGTATGAGTACTACTCCATTTGAGGACTGCTCTTAGAATTCATAGAATGGTAGCATTATTATGGTTGGAAAAGACCTTCAAGATCATTGAGTCCAACCATAAACTCATCACTACTCTGCCTGCTAAACCACCTTCCTCAGGGCCTCGTCTCCACATTTCTTGAACACCTGCCAGGGATAGTAACTCCACTGCTTCCCTGGGCAGCCAGTTCTGATGCTTGACTATTCTTTCCATGCAGATTTTTTTTCCCTAATATCTAACCTGAACCTCCCCAGTGCAACCTGGAGCCATTTCTTCTTGTTCTTTCAGTAGTTAGTTTGGAGACCAACCCTTGCCTCAATACAACCCCCTTGCAGACAATTGTAGAGAGTGATACAGTAATTCAAAAGAGAGGCATGTATCATCATGGTAGTCTTTCAGTTTTCCGTGTTATTCATTTCCTGCCCTAAATTGTGATAAAATCTAAACTACACTTTTATCAAACTTGTTGATTTCTTTGCTTTTCTGTGGTTTTCTGCTTTTCACGTGAATCTGGTTGTTCAGATTAATAATAGTGATACTGAATCATTAAAGGTTTTGTTAAAACTATTCTCTAAAAATGTTCTTCAATTTCAGATGTAATCCATACAATACAACTTTGCACAGTTTTTTTCTGAATCCTTTCAAGGGTTTAATGAATTGTTAGAGCTTTTTCCTATTACTGGAGTAGCAGCAAACATGAAAGTTTGGTCTCTAGCTGTAGGAATGAATGGTGAAATAGAGCTTGTTTTTTAGCATGAGTCAATAAATGAATTAACTTTCTATCTTTAACAGGGCAATTAAGCCTTGCCAGAGTCTGAAAGCTGTTTATGTGTGTCTGGTGAGCTGTAGACAGAATGAGACAGATGCCTCAGCTGGTTGACTCCTTTCTCTCTCTGTGCTGGCTGCCTGTGTGAAAGTTTGTTTGCCCCCAAAGCTCAGGCTGGCCAAAAAGGGCAGCGTAGAGTGGGAAGGGAGAAAACACTTCCTGCTGCCTTGAAATTCCTCTTAGCTTAGTTCTTTCTGCCAGCGTGTAGAAAGAGCAGTAGCTTCGTGTTCACTGAGAAGTGATTGAATAGTGGTAAGTTAGTGTCCTGGTGCTGATCTGAAATCACATTTTTCGAGTATGCGAAATACATAAAAGAGTTTGGGTAAGAGTATTTGAGGTGAACTTGCCTATTTTTAAGTAACAAAGTTGTTTTTTGTTGGCATTCTGTCTTGGAATTCAATTGGCCTTTTTTTCTATCTGGAGCTTAAATGTATTTTAAACTGAGTTAAATATTCCTTCCTTATCCCTGAACTGTAATAATGATAAATAATAAACTAGTTATTTTTGGTTGTCACATGTGGTTTTGTAAGTTGCTAAGTTTTATATAAACCTCTGTTTTATGCTTTTTGTCCTTGTCTCTGGATTCTTAATTCACAATCTTATTTTAAAAGGTTCTATCCAATTACATGCTTTGGATGTCAGCAGTTTTGAATTTTCAAGTGCTGGTGCTTCTCAAAAGCTTTTAATTAACAGTAGATAGACAAACCAGTTTTTCTGGCAAACCTGACTTCAGTGATTTAGTATTTCAAGAATTTTAAGTTCATGGAAATTCTCTCATTATCTGAACGTGAAACAATTGAGCTTGTATTTTCTTTAGCTTCTAGCTTTATGTCAAAAGCAAATAAATGCATGTAAATGAGTAAATTTCAGTAGCATTTTCAATATTAAAAACAGTGCCTCTTTCTGTGTGAGGCTAAGGGGAAAGGAAGGGGGAAAGGGGGAAAAATAAGCAGTAGTATTTGTGGCCGCTGTGTAGCTTTCCCAAGCGAGCGAGATCTAGTGGCTTACTGAAAAAGGAGGGAACTCAGTGGCCACTGAAAAGGGGGAGAGACCTCAATGCTATTTGGGTCTGCTTTTGCTTCTTCCTAAGATCCTTCCACAAGCCAACTCAGTACACTCACACAGTAGAAAACTAGTCATTTGCTTTTTTATTTGTTGTTTCGGCTTATGTTATGGAGTTAAACTGGCTGAGAGCAAATTCCACGTATTAAAGCGGTATCTGAGTAAGTTGAGAGTATAAAGCCCAGAGAGGAAAGGAATGCAGCTGTCCTTTTGGTGATGAGCGATTTAGTTGCTTGTTGTCCAACTGTAACCCCCTACTTGTCTTTATTGTCTTTATCCCATTTTGTTCAATAATTGATTTTATTTTATCATTGCTAGTAATTCTACCTCCATATTGAGGAATTCCATGTCTAATTGGTATTTGCTTTTTAAAATAATTCCAAGTGAGACCAGAGCCTTTTCATGTAACAGGAGCAGCAGTAGTTTAAAATATTTACTTTCTTTTTACACTTAAAATTTTTTTTTCTTTGGCCCAAGATCCTGCAGTTACTTATAAGTCTGTTGAATAGTGCTGGAGGTGCACCTTCAGTAAGGGGAGCTGGTAGTATAGAGCCTTGAAGGATAAAGTGAGGAACTTGGATTAAAGTTTACATGAATATAAAATTGTTAGTCATAGTGAAACTTCTTAGTTCAGTTCTACAACTTTTGACTACTAATTAATTCTGACAGTGAATGATATATGTAACTATTTGGATGTATATCCTTATATATCAAAGTATTTTTTGTTGTTAGGATGTTAATGTATTTCTATGAAGAGATTATTAAACTGGTTGATGAAACCATTGCACAAAAGTGTATTTTAAACTTTAAGTATTTTCAATTTGCTTATAGGCAGAAGCCAGGCTTGCAGCCAAACGGGCAGCTCGAGCAGAAGCAAGAGATATACGTATGAGAGAACTGGAGAGACAACAAAAAGAGGTAAACTGTCACAAATTAGTAAAATCCTTAATGTATAGTATTTTATTTCTATGCTTGCATTGGAGTTGGTCTTTCAACGTAGCTCAGCTATATGCTGTTCTTTATAGCATCAAAAATCTGTTACCTTCCCTCTCACCCTCCTGAAGCTTCTGCTTCCCAAGAGATTATATATCTAAATTGATAACTTACTTGCAGTAACATTTCACAATATATTAAAGCGAACATTGATTTTGAGCACACAATCATGGATCTGCTACATAAAATAGATATTAGCATTCTTGCTTTAAAATGAAAATAAGATTTTAAAAGTGATTTAAAAAATTCTGGCTTTACAGGCAAAACCAGGTATGTAAATGTTTCAACAAATGCTGTAATTTCAGCACTAACAAGCAAATTTAAACAAAGGTGAATCTAAATGTCTACCTTTAAATATCTACCTTTAAATATTTTAAGGCCCAAGGTTCTCTTTTTTTTTTTTTTTGTTTAACTACTACATATTTGATGTTAAGTGAACAGAAGGAGAATGTAGTAGGAATGTCCAGAAATAAGGCATGCACAAGTAATTTTACATAGAAAAGTTTGCAATAGCTGACACACAAATGAAAGACGGTAGTTATTTGGATTTGAGTTATTAGATCCATTTTTCCTTGTTTTTATAAGAACGGTGACTTATGTCAAAGTGGTTTCTGTGTGCTACTGTGCAAAAGATTCAGATGGATATGGATAACTGGCAACCAATATGAATGTGACTGTACCTCAGAGGTATACTGTTGAGGGCAAGCAACTACAAAAAGTAGAGAATTATTTTTTTATTTATAATATATTGTAAAAATATAATTACTAATGCTTCGTAATTGAATCATTTGCATATATGATTTTGCACATGCACTTCTTGATTAGTTTCTTTTGTTATGGCTCATACTAGAAATATTTACAATGATTAAATACTTAACTGTCAGGATATGCTTATTTAAAAGAGTATAATAGCAATCTGATAATATTTACACACACACAATTCCACATTATGCCACCATCTCCTGAGAAAGTTTGCATTTCTTTTTTGGAACAAGAAAGTTGAAAATCAGGTTTCTAGTAGTCTTTGAGTATATCATGGTCATTGAAATTAACTTAAATGTTGACTTGCTGTGCAAATGAATTGGATTATTATTAATGGTTATGGTAATTGCATTGAAAATGATGTAAATGTATACTGTTTTGGTGAGATAATGGGTATGGTTCATTTAAGAAAAGTGTTATTCATTTTATGTGACTCCTTATTCCTAATCTTCAGTTTTCTAAATGCATAAGTATCTTTCTGTAAAAGATACATGGAAATTAAATTTATATTTTAATTTTTCTACCTGGGAATCCCTTCTTGTATAGTGACTAATCTGTGTTGTAAATGGTTTGTTTATTTTCTTTTTACATTCTATAGCTTTCTCAGCGCTCATATGATAGAAAATGGGCTCATATTCAGAAATGGATGGTAGGCTAAAACTGCCTGATGTGCATGGTTTTGCCAACAGAGAACTAACTGAGGAGTTGAAGAAAATAATTTACTAATGGTTTGCATCGTACCATTTCAAATGGGTTTTTATCAGAGAAAGTGAATGATTGTTTATGAATGTGGATATGGAGGATGCTTTACAGAAGCAAAAGGCAAACATTGGAGTGAGAAGTTTTTCCTTGAAATGAGGCACTTTCCAGCATGTGTTGGCTTCAAATTGTAAATTATATTTAGAATGAAGCTACATTATTTTCAATCTAGGGAAACACATCTTTTCAATGATAAATACTTTCAGTTTCTGCTTTTTTTAAGTATTGGGAGACTTTATCTTTTTTTCTTTGAGTAAGGTAATAAATGCTGATTTCTCACTGATGATTAGATGATTTCTGTGACTTATTTTTAAATGATGGGGGGAGGGAGAGGGAAGCCCCGATCTCCATTTGCACTTTTAAAAGCAAATCCAGGTGACATGCCCAGGCTTACTTATGCATTCTTTTACCACTTGCCTCCAGCTCTAACTAATGTTGATAGAATGTTTGGTTGTTTATTTAGATTAAATCCTCTAAGTAGGAAGGCACAGAGATAGGTAGCTATCTAGTACAATGGGAGGATGGTTTTTTTTGAATTTTTACTGTGAGTATTTGAATGGAGATTTAAGTAAGACACACCAAGAATTCACATACTTTCGAATGGTTAAAACTACTATTACAGTTAATCAGCACTTCTCTTGAAATCCTAGAATTGTCTTTAGAAATTCTATTGGCAAAAAGTTGTGCAGACTTGGTACTGTATCATTGTCCTCCTGGAACTTGCATGCATAGCAGTTGCCCTTATTTTATTTTTTTGGAACAGTGTGCTTTTCATTGCTTTCTCTGCTAAAGAAACAGAATTTCCCAACCTGTTAACACCACCACACTTGGATGTCAACCCCTTCTGCTCGTAAGAGCCTCTTCTGCTACAGGAAGATTCTGGGCAAATGTAGGTTCCCTCTTCTAGATCAGGAAGCCTCTCACCTTAGCTAACGTACATATTGCAAATGTAAATTCCTAGCAGTTGGGCTTGATAAGTGCTAGCAGTGCCTATCTACTTGCAATACATATTGTAGTGTTTTAGTTCTCCTTTGAAACACTTAATCCTCTCTTGGCATTTCCTAATGTTATGTCAGGAAGAGATTTGTAGGTGTCTTACCATAAAAGGTAGCCGTTTGTAGCAAATTGTATCTGAATCTCAAGCTCTGCATGGCAGAGCGGAGTCCTTAGGGAGAAATCTGGACTC